>SJYX01015631.1:248371-297191 GCA_006410675.1 Oreotragus oreotragus
TGCCATCCAGCCATCTCATCCTCTGTCATCCCCTTCTCCTCCAGCCCCCAATCCCTCCCAGCATCAGGGTCTTTTCCAATGAGTCAACTCTTCGCATGAGGTGGCCAAAGTGTTGGAGTTTCAGCTTCAGCATCAGTCCTTCCCATGGTTACCTCACTATAATATTAATTATTTCTTATCAGAACTGAATATTTAACCAGGCTGCATCCTCCAACTATTTTGGTGGATAAACTTGGGGCTAACATAATACTTTATCTCTTACATAGTACAGATTTTTAAAATTTACACTTTCAGGCAATTTTTAAAAGAATATCCACAATGGGAATTTGCTGTATGGCTCAGAAAACTCAAGCAGGGGCTCTGTATCAACCTAGAGGGGTGAGATGGGAAGGGAAATGAGAGGGAGGGTGGGAGGGAGACTCGGGAGGGAGGGGATATATGTATACTTATAGCTGATTCATGTTGTTATATGGCAGAAACCAACACAACATTATAAAGCAATTATCCTCCAAATAAAACTAAAAAATAAAAAAGATGGAAATGGGCCTGAAATGCACTTAGCTTCTTAATAAGCCATTTTAAACCTAGCACCCACAAACTTAACTCTTGTTGGTTTTTCACACAATCATTCCTTGACATTTAAGGGTTGGCTGGAATATGCCAGAGTAGCCTTGGTGCCAGGATGGGAACAGTGATAAACAGAATAGACACCCTCCCTGCCTTCAGGGGGCTGAGAGCCTGACAGGAAAGGCAGAAATGAAACCAGCAGTAGCAAGTAGCCCTCCTGAGAGTTACAAGAGGAAATACAGGGAGCCGCTGGAACACAGTGCCTGAGGCCTAACCTTCTCTGATGCCTATCCTCTTTTAAGAAATTATAAAGGAACCATCTTTTCTAAGAACTAACAAGCAGACAAGCAGTTTTCTGGGAATACAGCATATGTAGATTTAGTCGCTCAGTCGTGTCCGACTCCTTGCGACCCCATGGACTGCAGCCCGCCAGGCTCCTCTGTCCATGGGATTTTCCAGGCAAGAATACTGGAATGGGTGCCAACCCCTTCTCCAGGGAATCTTCCCAACCCAGGTCTCCTGCATTGTAGGCAGATTCTTTACAGTCTGAGCCGTCAGGGAAGCCAGTATACATAATGCCCGATTCAAATAAAACCATAATGCTTTGTGATAACCCTTGAGAAGTGTGTCGGGATTAACAGCGAGTCAATTTGAGGAAAGAAAGACGAAAATGTTATTTCTTGCACTACTATCATGTACTAAACATGAACGTGAGTACACTCCCTTTCTCTCTTCTCGTCTTTCTCTTAACCTCATTCTCCATGTGTGTCCACACTTATGTGTACATTTATAGGCTCGTTTGTGCAAAGCTACAGAGCCGGTGAGTGGCTACCCTGAGTCAAAGCCGTCATTAATGGCTCTCCAGGGCAGGTCTTTCTAAAGTCCTCCAACTCCTTTCCCCAGGCAAGCTGGGACTGGGAGAAGGTCACAAGAGTGTTCATGTAGGAATAACCATTCTCTTGGTCCTGGCTGGGAAGTAGGGCTGAATATCAGACTATCCCAAGACACGGTGTGGTGTTTCTTCTGGTGCCTAGGGGAGGAGAATGAGAAATCACAATTGACTCTTGGAGACTCCATCACTGGCTTTCTGGGTGACCTGGGCAAATCATTTAATGTCACACACTTCCCTTTCTTCACTGGTAAGATGAGGCAAAAATAATACTCAGCAATCCCACACAGGGACAAAGATTCATATAAAAGTCAAGCTCCTAAAATAAAGCAACACAGACACGAACACAGGATTTTTTTATTACTACAGGCAGAAGTTCATGGAGGGAAATGAAAAAGGGGAGGGCCTTCAAATTTTCTGTGACAGGATTCAGCTCCCCTCTATCATCACTGCCAGGCAAAATCTTGTACTTTATCCACTTTCCCCGAAAAGTGAATAATCAGATGGCTCTACCTGCAATGCCTCTTTCATTCCACCTTTGCATTTGCCATGTAAAGAGTTCACCATGGGAAAATGGAAACTAATACAGATAACAGTGACAATAATAATAAACCCTATATTTTATAAAGCACTGTGCAGGTTACAGGTACTGTCATAAACATTGCTGTTTTGAACCTCACAATACTACTCAGTAATGGATAATTGGCATCCCCGTTTTACAGATAAAAACCGAGGTTCAGAGAACTCATGGCAGAGATAAGACTCAAAATCAGTTATTCTGACTCTTCATGTGATGAACTTTTTATATAATGGACTTGTCAATGACGACAAGCCACCGTCACTTGTTAAACGTATTAGCCCCCAGATAGTCCAAGTTGTGAAATGGTCACTTTGAGAACAAAATCTTTCCTTCACAGTGCTATTACTCAGTTGGTTTTTCACTTCCAAAGATTACATGAATCCTTTTATTTTCATAAAACTTCAGAATGCAAATGCCAGCACATTCACTTGAGCTTCCCTCCTTGTCAGTTGGGCCTGGAATTGAAAGTCATGTTCTCAGTACTATTTTCCAGAAATGAAGTTAACAGAATCTCACTGTCAGAGCCTTGGCTCTCTTTTCATTACTTTTGGATGAAAGAAAAACATTTGAATGGGGGTAATGGAAGGGGCTGGCATACGCTTGGGAACTGAAATTCAGGAAATGACAGACTAGCCATTTATAGATACCTGCAGTCAGTGCATTCAAAAATCACACTGAGGATCTCTATGGATTATAGATCCAGAAATTAACCCCTGAACCCACTTTCTGCATGGGTACTCCACTGGAGTCCCTTCTAAACAGACCATCCCACATTATTAGAATAACATATGTGCAGTTGCAACAGTTTTGGTATTCACATGGCACATTTACTTTTATCTGTAAGGAAGGATTTTTAGGAGATTGTGGGAAGCAATCAGAAGTAACTCTACTCTGTTTAGCCTTAAAACGTATCATCTTTGCAGGCATATGATTTCTTTTAGAACCTCAGGCACATCAGCTCTCCACAAGCTGTCACTCTGCTACTCAGAGCTCCTAAAGCCAATACTTCAAATGTGCAATGACTAATGATAATCTATGATGACCTGAGACTTCCCCAAACTGTCTACTCTGGAATTATCAAAGAAGAATCCAACTACCGTCATTCCTGTAGAAAGGTTTATTGTGTCCCATCCTTTGCACTGTCCGTCCGCTGGTAATGAGCATGTTCACTTTCTACTTATCCCTTGGAGGCTAGCTTCCTGGGTGTGCAACTTGTGTAAGTAACACTGGGCCCCACACTAGAAGGCCCCTGCCTTTTGTTTAATACTCTGCTGTGACTGTCTTGAAATCATTAACAAGTTTTGAACAAAGGGCTCTGTGCTTTCATTTGTACTGGGCCCTGAATATCATGAAGCTCGTCCTGATCCCAAGAATGTAAGCTCCAAAAGTAAGCTAACATTCTTGTCTGTGTTGTTCATAGATAGCGTCTAGAATGGTGCTTGGCACAGTTCTGAATAAACATTTGTTGAATGAATGAATGAGTGAATGAATGAACGCCAAGATATTCAATTAATGAGCATCTCCCAGGCCAAGCCAGGGAACAGAAATACACTTTAATACTTTTGTACCCTGAGTTCTGAGTCCAAACATTCCAAAATTAGGTTATAGGCCTAAATAATTGTTTAAGGAAGGAGAGCTGGCAGGAAAGGGACAAAGAGCAGGCCCAAAGAGAGATACAGCCAAGCTTACTGAGAGATACTGCCCAAAGACACAGAGAAGAGGCCTGGTGTTCTCCTGGGCCAGGGAGCAGGGGAGCAGGCAAGCCCCACCTCCCAAGTCACTAGGGGGAATTTTCCTTAATGTAAACCAGACTGCAGGCAGAGTTGTTTGACTTGCAACCTCAGGCCTACTCCAAGTCTCTAGGGTCTTGTAGGAGGAGAGTAGCCCATTTGAGACCCAGACACACCCCGGGCCTGTCAATGGATTTCCTCAGCTGTTAATCCTAGTCTTTGAGCTCCAACAGTTTTGGGGTTGTGGATGCAGAAGCCACCCTCATGAATTGTGCAAGCCCTGTTAGTGAAGATCAAGAGAAAGGAGAAATGCTAGGACCTGAGAAAGCCCATTTCACCCAGAGCTGCCACAGAATGAGTAGGCGATTGTTAGTACTGTCCACACAGAGAACACAGGACTGTACTTGTTCAGTAGAGAGTTTAATGTGGGTGACGCCATTTTTCATTGACTTAATTGATGAAATTCAGTCTTTGTGGGTTCAACTGTCATGTCAATACAACTTCATTAATTTTCTGGCAACATCAAAGTAACAGGTCTCTCTCTACGAAGCCTTTCATGATTAATCCTAGAGGAAGGAGAATGCTAAGAAACAATCCATTTAGACAATGGGTTGTTCTCTTGAGCCTCTATTTATTACCCTCATTATTTATTTAAAAAATAAGTTATGGGCAGAAAATCAAGTTATCTGATGTCTTTGGGGAAAGTGAAAAACTTGGGTCATAAGGAAAGACAAATAAGAAAAGTGTAGCCAGCAAATAGTAGTTCTTTGGATCACTTGGAGAAAAAGCACAAAATGAGAAAGAGGAGGAAAAAACTCTGCACAATGTCCAAATTTCAGGCCCTGCCAAAGTTTGCAAAATATCATTTCATTTAGAAATGCCATGATTTAATAGCAAAGGAGGACGTTTTGTTGGAACGCCTAGCGTAACAAACACTTTTCTCTCCACTTAACAGCACTCCCCTGGCTTCATCTTGTGGAGAAAATAATAATTTGGATGTTTTGAATTATAGCAGTAATACTAAAGGCACTCCAGGCCCACCCAAATTCCCAGTGTTGAACGTGGTGTCAGGGCTCAGTAAGAATTCAGTGAGATTACAGCAGGCGACTGTTGGCTTTAGGATATGGCTCTGGGTTCACTGCAGTCGGGAACTTAGGACTGCACCTCTGCTGGGAGTCCTTTTGCCAGGGCAAGGCCAAGACAGGGCTCCCTCAGCTGAGAAGTCCCAGGGCTTTGGACCATGAGCAAGACCCAGAGGGAAGAACGTGAGTCTGAGCATCTGGAGGCCTTGGATCTGCTCCTAGATTTGCCACTAATGAGCCCAGTGACCTTGGTTAACGCTCCCTTCCTCTCTGGGCCTCCTTCCTTCATCAGTACAATCTTTGACTTTGAGAATTACAAAGACCCTTAGAGATCATTCTGGTTTATAGTCCCCAAACTGTGTTCATTCACATTCTTCCTGCCTGATTTGTGTCTTTTCCATGTACCCCTTTTATTGCCATTCACTTTCATATATCTAATTTTAAATGAAACCAGTGTCAGTTACAGCATACCAAAGGTAACTGTCAACTGTAACTTAGTGTGTGCCAGGCTTTGTTCTGAATGCTTTACATATAATATTTCATATTATTGTTACAACTTTATGATTTAGTACCTATTACCACCACTTTGTTTCCCTCATTTTGAAGATGAGACAACTGAAGCAGAGAGAGAGAAACTTGAGACTTGTACTCTCCTTGTTAAAGGCTATGTGAGTGTGCCAACCAGCACGAATCTGAGACTTTCTCCTTGGCATGCTCAGAAGGATTAAAAGGATTAAAACTTCATTCAAAAGGAATGAAATTTTCAGCATTCAGCCTTATCTGATGCTATGAGTTTGTGCCACACACTTAAAATCACCCTGTATGTCTTAAGCAATAGCTATCCCATAGTTCTGGTAATCACTCTGTCGTGTCTGACTCTTTGTGATGCCATGGACTGTAGCCCACCAGGCTCCTCTCTGTCTATGGAATTCTCTAGGCAAGAATATTGGAGTGGGTAGCCATTCCCTTCTTCAGGGAATCTTCCTGACTGTGGGATTGAACCTAGGTCTCCTGATTACAGGTGGATTCTTTACTGTCTGGGCCATCAGGGGCATGGCTCACAACTGAACAACAACAATTGTGGTAGAGAAAGATCTAGTCACAGAATAATTTGAGAAGTGAAAGTCCATCCCACAGGACTCTCTGGCATTGGTCCCATTACTTCCTCCACTTGTACTGTCCTTTTTCCTCTTGTCTCCTGAATACTTCCTACTGGTACTTCAGGGTGCACCTCCCTGACCACCTCTTACGGCCCCTGAGGTCAGGAGGTCAGCCTCTCCTTGGTGCCTCCATTGTATCCTACACACATCTCAGCTACAAAGGAGCAATTAGCTTACTTTTGATAATCTCTACCTTTTGCCCCAACTGTTTCTTTGACATAGAGAGTAAAGCTTGCTCTAAGCAAGCCCATAAACCTATAACAATTCCAACTTTAACATGAAATGAGTTGAAAAATGATTCTGCAAGAATCATTACCTGAGAATAAAACACTGAACACAAATCTACATTCTGAAAGTGCTTTAAGGAAACCATCTCATCAAGGGTTAGACTGGGTGAGGCTTCTTGAAACAAAATCCAGTGAGTTTGGATGAGACCTGTTTTCTTTTCCTGGTTACCCTCCTTCGAATAAGCACAGGTACTCGCTGCTGCTGCAGTTAGGGTCATCAGTCTCAAAACCCCTAGGTTTCAATAGGTACTAACGCCTCTGAAAGCACTTGAAGGTTCAGGGACAAACAGCTTGGCCCCACTGTTACTCTTCCTTGGCTACTGATTCTGCTTCCATCTCCTCCCTCCTCCTCCTCCTCCTCATGAGCTCTTGCTCTCTCACTTCAACCAGAGTTCCATGAATTCCCTTAGACCTTGACCATCATTAACTATTAAAAGGTATGTCCTTTGCAACCACTGGTTAACCCCAAACACAAGTTTTGGTTGTTTCCAAGGGGGTAGTATTCAGGGTGGGGTTTCCCTGGTGGCTCAGTGGCAAAGAATCTACCTGCCAGTGCAGGAGACACAGGTTTGATCTCTGGGTGGGGAAGATCCTCTCGGAGAAGGAAATGGCAATGTACTACGGCATTTTTGCCTGAGAAATCCCGTGGACAGAGGAACCTGGAAGGCAACAGTCCATGGGCTTTTAAGAGAGTCAGACACGACTACTTAACAACTAAACATCAACAATATTTAGGGTGAAAGGGTCAGGAAAGCAGAGCTCACAGGTTAAGCCACCATAGGTCCAGGATCAGCTGTAATTTGTTTACATTTCTTTCTTCCTGACTAGATTAGAAGCTCTTTGAAAGCAAGGACTCTTGTCATATCATTTTGTGTATTCCAAAGTGCTTCAAACATTATAGGCTAACAGATTGACTGAGTTATTGAACTCATGAATTACACACTTAGTTCATGCAGGTCAAAATTTTACCAACAATGGAACCCATGACCAAGTAGCCTCTAACTGAATACTGTAGAACAGAGGGGGAGTGGGAAGGGAGGGAGGGGGAGAAAGAGAGGGGTTTAATGAGGTTTCCTCAATTCATTTCAGATTAGTCTAGACCTTAGAATACCCCTCTAATGGCAGAAAGCAAAGAGGAACTAGAGAGTGAAAGAGGAGAGTGAATAAGCTAGCTTAAAACTTAACATTCAAAAAACGAAGATCATGGCATCCAGTCCCATCACTTTATGGCAAATAGATGAGGAAACAATGGAAACAGTGACAAATTTTATTTTCTTGGGCTCCAAAATCACTGCAGCTGGTGACTGCAGCCCTGAAATTAAAAGACACTTGCTCCTTGCAAGAAAAGCTATGACAAACCCAGACAGCGTATTAAAAAGCAGAGACATCACTTTGCCAAAAAAGGTCTATACAGTCAAAGCGATGGTTTTTCCAGTAGCCAGATGTGAGAGTTGTACCATAAAGAAGGTTGAGCACAGAAAAATTGATGCTTTTGAACTGCAGTATTGGAGAACACAGTTGAGAGTCCCTTGGGCAGTAAGGAGATTAAATCAATGAACTCTAAAGGAAATCAACCCTGAATATTCATTAGAAGGACTGATGCTGAAGCTGAAACCCCAATACTTTGTCCACCTGATGCAAAGAACCGACTCATTGGAAAAGACTCTGATGCTGGGAAAGATTGGAGAGCAGGAGGAGAAGGAAGTGACAGAGGATGACATGGTTGGATGGCATCATCGACACAATGAATGTGAATTTGAGTAGACTCCAGGAGATAGTGAAGGAAAGGGAAGCCTGGCGTGCTGCCGTCTATGGGGTCGCAGAGAGTCAGACACGATTTAGCGACTAAACAACAACAGGCCCTTTAGAAAGTCTTTCTTTACGTTGAATTGGAATCTTTCTCCCTGTGATTTTCACTAGCCATTCCTGTGAATGTCACTCAGTTGTGTCTGACCCTTTGCGAATTCCGTGGACTGTATAGAACATGTATAGGACATGTATATTCTCCAGGTCAGAATACTGGAGTGGGTAGCCTTTCCATTCTCCAGGGAGCTTCCCAATCCAAACACAGGTCTCCCACATTGCAGGCAGATTCTTTACCAGCTGAGCCACAAGGGAAGCCCAGCAATACTGGAGTAGCCGTTCCTAGTCCCATCCATAAAGTACAGAGCACAAGTTGAGATCTCTTCAACAGAAGAGCTTCCATATGTTAGGAAACAGTGCTCACTTTTAGCCCTTGTATCACTCATGCCTTCAAATCTTAGAATTCTCAGATTTCTTGCCATCCTTGCAGAAGTCAGGGTAATCCAGGTTCTGGACACAGACTACCTGGTTTCCAATCCAGGCTCCATAGCTTACTTTCGGTTTGCTTTCTGAGTCTCAGTGTCCTCATCTGTAGAATGGAAATGACTATTGTAATGGTACCTGATGTGTTTATTGTGGGAACTAAATCAGATAACACACACAACATGCATAAAGTAGTGATAAGCATTTAACAAGCACCCAAAACGCTAACTGTTAGTATTCCATGGCAGCAAACCAGAAGAACCAGCCCACGGAACCCACCACTCCTTCAGAATAGAGTCATTTCTGTTAATAAAGCCTCACAGGGCTCAGTTCAGAGCTGCCACATCTCTTGATAGCTCATCTTGGACTTGTGGTCAATCAAAATCCCAAGATCATTTTCTTTTTTTACTTAAACTGCTGTCAAACCTGCTCTCCCACATCTTACACTTTAAAACCCTTTTTTTTTTTTTTCTGAAACTAAAAGCAGGACCATATATTTACCCTTATTAAATTTTCTGCAAATCAATTTGGCTTATCATTCTAACATGTCAAGATAAGTTTTAAGTCTTGGTTCTGTCATCTGACCGATTAGTCACCCTTCCCAGCACTGTGTCATCTCCAGATGTCATAATTATCTATTTTCCTCTTCACCAAGTTCATGGTTAAAATTCTGAACAATCTCAAGGTGAAGGACAGAGTCCTGTGGTACTGTTGACATCCTTTGGGCAGTAGACCAACATTCTCATTTTATGGATGAGAAAAGTAGGATTCAGAAGCTCATCATCAGACAATATAGCCTATTGACTGTTTTCCGAAGTGTGTACCTTTGAACAACAATTCCCTGAGAGATTTTCCATATCGATGGGTTTCCATGGCCAAATAAGCGTAAAACCATGCACCCTGTTTGCTCTTGGAGACATGTAGTGTTCAAGAGCACACTACAGATTTTATGAAATGCAACAGGCAGGAATCCCATTAAGTTTGTTTAGCCCAGAATTTCCCAAATGAATTTGACCACAAAAGCCTATTTTCATGTAATAGCTCTGAACATCCCATAGAACCAGTGCCCAAGGTCAGGTATGAGAAAATGTACGCAGAACACGGGATCAGTGTCTCTCACCTGTCAGGAGTGTTAGGTCCTGAGATCCCTGAGTTCAGAGTTTTGTCAATTCCAAATGAAAAACAAGAGGGGAAAGAGCTTTGGAAAAGAAGAGATTACAAAACAGGAATATAAGAAGACAAAGAGGGAAGGAATCAAATTAGGGAAGCCCTCTAGGCTAGCAAGAATATTTATTTTATTCACTACTTATTTTCAGCACTTTGAATAGTGTGTAGCTAATAGTTGGTGCTCAAGCAATATGAAATTATCATTGAGTTCAAGCCTGGGGGCCTAAATGAATTATGGCCTCCCAAACGGCATGAATGACCTTCATGCCTCCAAAGCTTCGGTAAAAAGAGAAGCCCAGAGCCAAATGTTCCTAGAAGACCCCTACTCCCTGCCTCCTGCTCTTACTTCTCACAGCCTTCCATCACACTCTGCCTCGAGACCATCAATACTGGTTTCATTATGCTTTTATCATGTCAGTCATCCCAAGTAACCGGGGACTCCCAGGGGGCTCAATCACCAGGTTTTCAAAAAGGCTCCCCTGATTTAAAGTTGCAGTTTCTCCCTCTGGCACCCACTCCCTTCCCCTGCTTTATTTTTCTTCCATAGCATTTGCCACCATCTGACATAACATATATTTTGTGTGTGTTTGTTTGTTGTCTGTATCCCTCTACTAGAGAATAAGCTCCATGCTGGCAGGAGGATTTATTTTATTCGCTGCTTTATTTTCAGCACTTCAAATAGCGTATAGCTGATAGCTGGTGTTCAAGCAATATGAAAGTATCATTTGGTTCAAGCCAGGAGGCCTAAATGAATTATAGCCTCTCAAAGGGCATGGATCACATTTTGAGTTTGCTTTGACTTATATATGATGTGATACCATCTGCTGAGTGGGTCTTTATTACACTAGAAATGAATATTATTACTCAGATAGATATCAGTATACAAGGAGAGGCTATTAGACTTAGAAACCACATTCCCCCTCCTTTGGTGACCTCATCCTCCAGGCCCTGCATAGGCATGACTCATAAATCCACAATACCACCCTGACCCTCCTCCATGCCACAGTCCACCTTTCCTATGGCTTGCTGGACATTTCTACCATGCTAGGCAGCTCAAACTCTGTAGGCCCAGAGCCAGAAATAGTATCTCCTTCCTGCAAAAAATGAGTAAAGAGATAAAAACAAAAACCAGCCTTCGCCAACTCTCTTACCTTGGCATCAATTTATGTTGGTGGCACAATAATAATAATGAAAATTAATAAAACCCATGATTTTTTCCTGACTTTTCCTTCTTCCTTACAGTTTCTATATCTGAATGTCCCTGCCAGCTCTTCCTTCTGTCCCATTCCCATCCTAGTATTGGGTTCTTATTATTTTTGGCCTAGTGATTGAAATATTCCCTTCCCAAACTCTCTGACCTCTCATTTCCTATGTCTTTCATGCCTGTTAGTGGGTTATGAAACCATATAGTATATCATGACCAGCGTTTTAAGAATAGAACAGGAAAAGATCGACTGTACTGCACATAACATAAAAATTGCAAAAGTTTTGTTAAATGTATATTTGTATGCCCTGAACCATTATGTAAATAAATTTCTTATAATAGTTTGAAAATCACTGCTCTAATCTAATGTATTCCAAAGCAATTTAATTATGTCTCCTTCTATCTAAACTTTTCAGTGACTGCATAGTACCCTCCAAATTCAGTCCAAATCTACCCACCATCCAGTGGTGTTTCAAACTCAGGCTCTCGTCTCCCTTGGTAACTTACTTTCCAGAACTCCTACATTCAGACCCTGAATGCTCATCCTGGTAGACCACTCATTATTTCTCAAACATACCCTGAGGTTTCTACTGCCTCTCAAACAACACTTTTATAAGTTGTTCTTTCTTCTAGAGCAGTGATTCTCAACCAGGAGAAGGGAGGCAATTTTTCTCCCTGGGGATATCTGGCAGTGACTAAAGATATGTTTGGGTTTCACGACTGGAGAGGAATGGAAGTGTTATTCACATCTAGTGGGTGGAGCCCTGAGATGCTGCTCAACATCCTACCACACAGAGAAGAGGCCTCATAATAAAGAATGACCCTTCTCAAATGTCAGCAGCGCTGAGGTTGAGAAAGCCTGGTCTAGAAGAGCAGATTGCAAATGGTCACTCAAAGGGCTTGGAGAACTCAAGTTTCTCAGTGAGGCTGAGCTACTGGTGGGGGACTGCAACATCACTGTCTAGGGGACCTCCGATTTCACCAGGGCTTACTGTCACCTAACTAAGGGTTTCAAGGCTTAGATCAAATGCCATCTCCCCTTCATAGAGGCTTCCCTGAAATCAGCTCGCTATGAGACTTCTCCAACAGTTGGAATTTCTCTCAGTCTCTCTTCCACTTACCACGATTCTCACTTGGGCTTTCTTTCCCTCATGCTTCACCCAACCCCACAGAGCAGGTGCTTCTCAGGCTGAGACTTAACACTCGCTTTCTCCCTCTGGCTTCTCCAGAGCACTTTGAGCAATCTCTCTGCCTGAACAAATTCCATCATCCAAAGACAACCATGGCATGCATCTCCCCAGCTGGCTCTGAGCAAGTCTCTTTCTGCCTGTTCCCCCTTCACAGTGGGGACCATCAAAGTGTTAAGGAAAGCACTGGAGCATGAAAGGATATATAGCCTTTTTCAGGCACCTGAGTGGGAAACTGAGTAACCAAGGGACAAAATGAGTGAAGTGACAGCACAACAATAAAAAGGGTGCGTGGGGGGCACCTATAAAGAGAGTGAGTGCACTGTGACCTAATTTTTTGTTCCTCCCTATTTTGCCCAGGATCAGCACTGTCTACCACCTTCACGCTGTGCAGTGAAAAAGGACACGAAGAACAAAAAAAATATAAGCCCCAGCTGTTCTCTTAGCATACCTTAGAGACTTATGTGCACCAGGCATTCTGAACGTGGCCCCATAACTAGTCAATTTCTTGTATTGTTACAGCTCTACTGTATGTTATTTTCATTAGGAGCCCCCACATCTGAATTTTTTAAAATGCAACTTGCTTTAATCATATCATTAAAACACGTGATGTTTAAACATTCTCCTCTCTCCAAAAGAAGTATCCTTGCCATAGTTATTTCAAATCCCTTCTTAGCCAGGAAAAGACTGGTCACACTCTAAATTAAGTGTCATGAGCAAGAATTTAATTTAAACCTAATAAGACAGTTATTATATGTTAAATACCATATGGTTATTAAAAACATATTTATTGAGGTTTAACAAGTATGTCAAGACAGTACTCCATAAACAGCAGGAACTGTTAACAGGATACAGTTACAGATTCTTACATCAGGCAATGCATCTTGTGAATAGATACACTTTATATTAGACCATTAAAAAAATAATAAAGAATCTCCAAGTGCCTCTATCTGGGAGGGCAAGTGGGACAGTGAATCTGTATACTGCCTGCTCACCCCTGGAGACCTGGGATCAGTTCCTGTGTGAGATGGGCATGAAAAATGAGCTTGGGGGTCTTCCCCTCATCCTCATTTGTGCTCTGTGCAAAGCCAACTGTACCATTTGGCATGATTGATGAGGGCCATTTAGGGGAGCTTGCTGGGGTGGGGGAAGAGAAGAGCTTGGAGGAGTCACTTGGAATAAGTCAAAGGGAAAGGACTCCTGGAGGAACTGGTCCAGATTTCTGATGCTAACGAATTCTTATTATGCTTAAAAGCTTTAAAAGTGTGTGTGGTGTCCATGTATACATTCACACAATCACACACCCAAACATCCTGCCCTCGGTACAGAGAGTAGATAATCATGCAAAAGAGTGTTTGAAAACATTGCTTGTCTATTTCACGTACCAAGTAAGGTGTCCTATAAACTGGCCGTGTTGCTAAAAGAAAAGTGGGCTGAAAGGAATGAGCCTTCTCACCTTACCGCCAGCTCCCCTCCTGCTGAAGCAGCAGAGACCCGCAAAGCCTGTGTTTACGCCCTGTGTGCCGGCGCTATGGCAATGGCCCCGACACGATGGATGGCGTCTGTTCAGCAGGATGACTTCACAAGAGGGTCAGGCCAGGGGACTTCAGATGGGCCATGAGTAAAACCAGCAAAAACTCATATCCTCAACAGTTAGCAAACATGTCAAAGGAAATTATTCATAAATATTTGAAGAGCTACGAGGTTTGGGTTTTGAGTGAGCAGCTGTTGGTCTCCAGGTTTTCCTCAGTACATGATCCCTCTTTTTAGAGTCAATGTTCTGCCCTGACTGAGATTTCCAATGCCAAGACCCAGACTTCCCTCAACTGCTTTGCATACAAAAGATTCCTGGATGTGTCAGTGCAGTTATGGAGCTATGCTGCAATCAGCTAGGTCTTTGGGTGGTGACCTAGAAAAGATACTTGTGGGGAATATTAAACTGTCTTTAGAACCATCCTTCTACTCTTATCTACGATTGTTTATGTGTGTGTGTGTGTGTGTGTGTGCGCGCACACACACACACACACACATGCCTGCGCATGTGCAGGGGTGGGAGGGAAGAGAATATATAATCATCACATCAGCACAACGAACTGGCCCAACTGCATGGGGATAATTATGTTTTACAGTTTTGCTAAACACAAGAAAGTATTTTCTCAGGCAATTTAATTGAAACAACATCACGGGTTATACCTTCATTGTAATAAAACTCCACTGTGTGTCCAAGTGCCAGGGGATTTATTAACTTGCTCCGAGCTCTGAGAATCAGCAGGCAGGGTCAGACGCGGCTAGTGATGATGACATCATCGGCTTTGGCAGCTCTTTTCAACTGGTGTTGAGTGAGGTAATGTCCCCAAAATTAAAACTGACAGCAAGATTAATGATGATAGATTCACTGACTTTTTTCATGATTTAAATTGGTGTTCTGTTTCTTCCATTCTGGATGGCCAAGAGAACTTCGTGCCATTAGCTTGGCATATCAGCAAAGCCAGATAACAGGAGCCCCCTCTTGCTGTTGCCTAGGGACAGACTGGGACTTCAGGGCTAGAGGTTATTTACAGATGGGGCCAAAGGGTGACACACCCTCACATCTTTCTTGGAGGTTAGGACACTGAGATATACTACCTTTATCAGACCAGCAAACACATGCAAACGATTGGTTACTTTGGGGCTAGAGAGGGTATGTGCTCTGTCGGGGGTTGCTGTGTGCAGGGAATACCTCATTGAATTCTGCTCAACTGAGTCAGGCTTTGTAACCCCTCACACTGGCGCTGGGTTGATCTTGCTCTTTGTACTTCCCATAACAAAAAGGTTTGCTGAGGATGTTAAGAGCATGAAGAAAATTCTGAGGCAGAGACTGGAAAATATTTGAGAAGCATGGAAAAGATCCATTTCATCAACCATTTTAGAGACTTCAGTCCTACAAGTAGCTATCATCTTAATTAATTATCCTAGCCTCACTCTACTGTAAACTTAAGGGCGGAGATTAACTGTTTTCATCTTTGTAATTTCAACAACAATCACAGCAATGTATAGCAGGCACTAAAAAATATTTATGGAATGTGTGTGACTTAAGAAGACCTTAATGACCTCTCCTAAGAAACTGAGTCTCCTAACTGGGTTTATGGAACATACTTTCAAATAATGAAAACATGCTTACTTTGAAAGCATGGTCAAGTTTATCATAGTCACTAGTCTATATGGATATGGCTCACTAGTCTGAAATGATATGGTTTATTGTGTTAAAAAATAATTTAAAAAAGTTTAAAGCCAAAATGCTATATGATGATATAAGACAGAGAGTGCAGAATGGCAAAATTGGAGAAAGTTCTCAGTGTAAATGTCATTGTGAGTGTGGCATTTGCCTCAAAAGTTAAAATCCATCTGTTGGTTCAGTGGTTATCTGACAATGAGACTTAAAGTTGACCTTGTTGGAAGTGGGAGTGGCATTGGGAAGGGAATATCCTTCTGTCTTCAAAGTGGGGACACAGGGTCCACTTGGCAGTGGGAGAGGATGTGGGAAGCCACTGGGGCTCTTTTTGGGAAGTCCTATATCTAAGTAGAACACTCATGGTCTCCAAAGTCAGGGGACATCGCCTGTTCCTGCCTGCCCCTAACCAGCTGAGACATTCAGCAGGTCCCTTCCCCTGGACGGCGGGGGAGCCTCCCTTTCCCCACTGTTAACGTGCATGATTGGAGTCGACAAGCACTGAGGCCCTTTGCAGGATATGCCTTCTCTGATGCTAGGGATTTAACTGCTCTTAGGAGAGGCACACCCAGACAGATCAAGGGGACTAGACTAACTCCTTACTCCAGCTGTTCAAACAAACTCAGGATTTTCCCTCCCTGCCCCCAAAGTTTATGGTACTGGTGGGGGGTAAGGGGAGAGGTTTCCCTGCCCTCTGTTCTTTCGGTAACTTAGTCTCAAACATTTTGTTTCTAGGCAGGTTCTAACACTTTCCCAAAGCCATTGAGGCTCTTCACCCCCATTTCCTTTGCCATATTCCTCCATCAGTTCCTCATCTCTTCTCCAAATACTCTGTTCTCTTCACAAAGAATACCAAATAGTGTCTGGATGTTATGGAGGGTCTGTTATTAATGAGGAGTAGAGGAGATGAGACCCTACTAATGTCCCTTTTAGCTCAACCACTGGCACTTCTTTTTGGGAAAAAAAATGACTATATTGACATTTTTTGAAGTGTTAATCCTACTCACAGTGGTTCCCTTGATTAGGTGCTGTCCCTATAGCCACAGGTCAGGCTTGGGCCCCAGCAGCTACATCCATACCAGCTGATGCCTACCCTTTTGGACATGGCTGACCAGAACACAGAGGACGCCTGAACCATACAGGGAAGATGCATAATCTCTATTGTGAGGGGATTGGGTTCCTCCTCACTCTGTAATGTGATGCTTGATCCTTCACACCAGAGATGTTTACCCTTGCTGCCCCTTTAGAATTTGTGAACACAAAAGCCTGAACTGCAACAACCCTGATCCAATTAGTCTAGTGGGAACAAAGAGGCACTGAGATTTTTTTTGGAAGCTCTGTAAATGATGCCAACATGCATTATGAGGGTGGGGAGCCATTTCTCTAAATTGAAGCTCTAGACTGTTAGTTTGAAATCTTCCATGGTCGTGATATACTGAATGCTAAAGGGCAGTGGTGGAACCAGAAGTGAGCTCCTGTCTCTCTTCTAGCAGGTCCCTAGATTTCCAGAGAGTGCTGGTTATCACTGTGTGCCCTGTAGGAAACCAAAGGGCCCAGGGAAAGTCACACCATGAGATGCTGCCTCTGCCCCCATTCTGTGCAGCCATCTTCTCTCCACTGAGTCCTGCATCTCTGAGAAAAATCAGAAAGTGATCTCTGTTCACAGTTCATAACCCTACCAGCCCTGCATTCTTTAGTTAGAAATACTGATGAGGGATTGTTATTTTATGTCCAGTGATACAGGACACAGGATGGCCCTGAACAGAGGTATGAACAAGGAGAAGGTGGTGGTATGTATCTATCTGACTCCTGAAACCATGATTTTAGTTGACATACCATGAAGCTAACTCCATGAAGCTACAGGTCTGGGAATAAAGACTCAGCCTGCCCTCAGTAGACTGAGGGTGACCAACCATCCAGGTTTTTCTGAGGCTCTCCTGTCATTAGCATAAAATCCCCTGTCATAGAAAACCCCTCAGTTCTGGGAAAACCATCAGCTCTTATGCTCAGGATTGCTTAAGATTGAACAAAGACGACTCTTTCCAAAGTTAGAAATATTTCTCCAGTGGACGTGACTACCTGTCTTCGTCAGTGCTCAGCATGCCTGTCATGACCCCTGTTCCAAAACCTCTGAAAAAGAAGGATTATCACTGGGGGTGGGGTAATAAGCCTATTCTGAAGCAGAATGTTTCACACACAAAGCTTCCTGTGGAGCTAAGACAATAGAATTTATTCCTGAAACAACCCAGTCTGACTCAAGCCATGCAGGTTTTCCCTCCAGGTGACTTGGAAATAGCATCTAGAGAGAATTTGGTTCATGTATTCCAACAACTAGGGTGTAACATGCATGCTTGAGAGCCCCTGAGAAGGTGACTATTGAAAACAGGCACCCAGTCTGCAGTGAAAGAGGGATAAAAAAGACACCCAGGTAGAAGCAAAGAGGAGAGAAAGAAAAAGGAATCTGCTTGGGGTTCTGCATGGGTCTCTATTTTCTGCTTCCAGGCTCTTTCTGATCCCCATTAGAGCTCTCTTTCTTTGGTTTCATAAGATCTCGAGGGCACAGCAATCCACTCCAGTATTCTTGTCTGGAGAATCCCATGGATGGAGGAGCCTGGCGGGCTATGGTCCAAAAGATCGCAAAGAGTTGGACAGAACTGAGTGAATTAGCACAGCACAAGGACAGAATTCAATCAAAGCTGACTAAAGCAGGAAGAGAGCTTCTCCTTTCCTATTAGTGAACAATCTGGGGTGTATGTAGCTTCAAGAACTGCTTGCTCCAGGCCTCAAGCAATGCAACTGTTTCTTTCTCCATTGCTCAGTTTGAGTTCCTTAGTAGAGCTTCCTCCCAGCCCTCTGGCAGACTCACAGGATGGCTCCCAGAATCCCCCAGCAGTGTACTCTGCTAGCTTTATTCTCAGTGACAAAGGTGATACTCCTTTTAAGGATTGCCAGTAAAAAGTCTTAATGCTTCTCAATGGCTCAAACTTGCCATCCTGAGCCAATACCCAGGGCCTGGAGAAATGTGAGGCACCAGCTGGCAGGCCTGAATCACACAGCCAGGCTGCTGCAAGAGGAAGCGCCAAAGCAACTCTGAAGCGCAGGGACTGAGGTAGGAAGAGGTGACTTCCCAGAGAGCCTTAATAAATGGTTACCACATGCCAGGCGGATAGATAGTGTGACAAAAATAGCAACAAGTAGCCCCTCCTCTCCTTGTAATACACCTCCCCCCATTTTTGTCCTACGCTGAAGAAGACTACGTTACAACCAAAAATAATTCTAACAGTTATAATAATACAGCCCACCATCACAACACTGTTTCAGAAATCTCCTCTCGCTAGTTTCACATGGTCCTATCACAGGAGCAGATGTGAGGCCCACACCCATATTAACATTTTGTCCAGACAAAGGACAAAGCCCCAAGCAGTTGCAAAATGTTTTGATATTTGAACTTCTAAATATGGCCAAATGACAATATTATGAAAAGGCTTTTTTTCCAAAGTCACTGTTGCTTAAATAGAAAGGCCCCATGTTTGTCCAGAATACTGATAAGCCTTCTCTAGTACCAGCCAAAGCCTAGAAGTCTGAGGCCTTCTGAGAAGAACTACTTAATCAGTAACACTGATTATAATTCAAAGCATTAGCAACATGGGAAAATGAATCTCTTTGATATCATAAACCTAAAAGGTTGTGTTTGTTTTGTTTGCATTCGTAAATGAACCAAGTCTATCTGTTTTCACTGAGTTTTATCTGAGAAAAACCAATGAGTACTCACACATAAATCCATAAGAATACGAAAGCATCAAAGAGGAGCAGAAATTAGGTCCTTGTTCCCTCTGTCAGTTGTGTGTCCCTGGATATTATGACTCATCATTCTCTACAGAAATCTGGACTTTGAATCCTACACACCAACTCCGAAGACAGTTTCCAGAATGATCTTCCCACTGAGCCCTCTGCCCTCAGCATGAACTCTCCTCTCCAGCAGTACACAGTTACCTATCCTGACACCTGTTCTGTGGTTCCCCACTACCCACCTCCCACTTTTTTTTTTTCACACTATACTTTTTTTGGTATGTCATTCTCCACCTTTGTCAATAACATCCATCTTCCATGGCTCAACTCAAACACCCCTCTGCCATCCATAGGCTCCAGTTTACAATCAGTTCACCTTCCACTTGGAAGTCGTTAATGGCTTCCCAGTGCAGTGAGGGCAGAGTTTTCAGATTCTTTGGTTAAACCTCTAGAGCCCTAAATGATCTGTGGTGCTGTCTCTGCATCTCATTTCAAGCCATATGCTCCAGCCACCCTGGAGCCTCTTCACTTCCCAGGATTTCCCTAGCTGCGAATGTTTTTCACTTGCTTGGCCTCCAAGTTGTCTCCTCAGTTGTTAGTTCTCAGCGGAAATGTTACTTCTTCAGAGAGACTTCCCTGCCTACCTCGGGCTATCTGCCCTCGCATCCTTTGTTTCTGTCGACTATAGTAGTATGGTTCCTGTCTTCATTAGGGCTTTTCTGATATTATTTCTGACATTTCTACTATTGTACATACATATATATATATGGCCTATGAAGACAAGAAACATACATATTTCATTATAGGATGGTCCTAAGAATGCTCAATCAACCATGGCTATTATTATTACTTCACTGAGAAACAGACAACCCACCCTCAGACATCCAGGAGCTGGCCTTGCTGTCAGCCAGGCCGTGATGTTCTTCTGTGTAACATAAACTATTTCACAGAGCATCAGCATCAGACAATATCATTCTGTGACCATGATGGATCAAGACAAAAATAAGACCACTCCATAATTATGTCTGAATATAGACAAAAACATAAGCAGCATCCAAAGCAGAAAAATAACCAGGCTTCCATCTTTCCTGGCTGACATGCTTGACTTCTGCTTCTTAACCAATTACAGCCTCAGCATTGTCTGATCCCTACTTCTATAAAAGATTCATTTAGCTACTCAACCTCTATCTAGTCTCTCCTTCTAAATAAGACTTCTTTAGATACTCAGTCACAGGATTATCCCTGCTTTCTTACAGCTTCCATCCAGAGCAAACCTCTGCTTTCTTAATCCTGCTCCCAAATCTCCTAACACAAATCCAGTTCCTACAAATTCTTTCTAAGGCTGGGTTACTGAGATGATCCACTGTTCCTCATGGTGTGTGTTCTCCCTCCCTGCAATGAGTAATAAACCCAACTTGACCAACTACAAGTGTGTTCTTGGTGGTCTTTGGCTGAAGGGCATTGAGAATAGTAACAATTATAACAGCAACCATTTATTGATCATTTACCAAACACCAGGGCCTCTTCCAACCAATTTACATGTGTTAACTTACTCAATTCATAAACCACATTTGGGACACATCCATGATTATTAGCACTGCAGTATTTGAAGGAGGCTAGCTTTGGAGAGGTTTTAAAAAATGGCTGAAGTCAGATAGCTAATGAGTAATGGAGCTGTTATATAAGCCAAAGCAATCTGACCCTGACCCACCACTTCTTACTAAGTCCTCCTTGGGAATCTATCACTGTGCCTTGAAAAGACACAGAACTTCAAGTTTATGAAGATTATGAAGGAGAACTCAGCACGTGAGAGAGTTCTTTCAATAGGTTTCATCAACAGTGTACTAAATGGTACTGTGTGGGTTTCCCAGGTAGCTCAATGATAAAGAATCTCCTGCCAAGGCAGGAGATACAAGAGATGTGGGTTCAACCCCTGGGTCAGGAAGACCCCTTAGAGACGAGAATGGCAACCCAATCCAGTATTCTTGCCTTGGAAATCCTGCGGGGTCACAAATAGTTGGACATGACTGCAAGCACACACACACACAGAAATGGCACTTTGGGGCTGCAGAGAAGAATAAGTCATAGTCCCTGACCTCAGGGAACTTGCAGGCTAATTGAGGAGACAAGACTTAAACACACAAAAATTTAAGTAACAATACAAGCTGCAGTATGAGAGACACATTAAGACAGAAGAATGCATGATTCAGTGTTAAATGAGGTGTGCAGATGGTACTGGAGAGAGCTCACCGTGGGCTGCAGGCTCAACCCACATATTCTAATTCAACTCAAAACCACAGACAGGAAATCAGCGAGGAAGCTGCTTTGTTAGTCAGAGAAAAAAAGAATAAAGCTTTAATGGAAAGCACTATTAAATTATACTTGCAGGATATACAGCTGAATGATTTTTAAATTTTAATTTTTGGCAATTCATTGTTTAGGAATTATAAAGCAGCCTATGAAAGGGAGCCTTCTGGTTATTTCCAATGGACTCCATATCAGGAGTACTCTGGAAGAGTGCAATATAAAGTTCACTTCTATTTGGGAGAAGTAAGTGCAGACCTGACCCTATCTGGCCTCTCTGCTATGAATTACACTTGGGTTTGTATCCTTGCACTCTGGTATCATAGAGAAATGTTAATGACATTTCCAGATACAATATTCTGGAAAGATTCTCAGCCACCAAGAGTCACACTAAGACTGAGGTTGTTTCTGTAAGGGATAACCAAGCTCTTGTAGTGGAATCTTCTATTACTTTTAGACCTAGAAGAAAGAGATATCAAGTATTTCTCTTGAGTAACTGTGTCTGAGCAGGGACTTTGATATAAATGTGGGCAATGACATTGGGCATAGCTCAGTTGGTAAAGAATCCACCTGCAATGCAGGAGACCCCGGTTTGATCCCTGGGTCAGGAAGATCCGCTGGAGAAGGGATAGGTTACCCACTCCAGGATTCTTGGGCTTCCCTTGTGGCTCAGTTGGTAAAGAATGCGCCTGCAATGCGGGTGACCTGGGTTCAATCCATGGGTTGGGAAGATCTCATGGAGAAGAGAAAGGCTACCCACTCCACTATTCTGGCCTAAAGAATTCCATGGACTGTATGGACTATGGGGTCACAAAGAGACACGACTGAGCAACTTTCACTCACTCAATGACATTGGGCAAGTTATGTCATCTCTTACCTTCAAGAGGGATCTAATAGCTGGGCCCAGTTTATGGGGTGACTATGGGCTTACACCTCATAATGCTATCAAAGGGATTAAGATGTCCAACATACACAATACATTCTTCAGATGTGTTAGGAACCAATACTGTTGTCACTATTTTCTACACTAATACTTTCATAAGTATCGGAAAGGTACAAAAGAAGCATGAGATACAGTTTTCCTTGATACTCCTAAAAACTGAACTGAGGATTTACCCTTCTTGATTTGGGCAAGTCAGTCAATTACAATGTATTATTTAGCCACCATCCTATCTTGCATGGGCTTCCCAGGTGGTGCAGTGGTAAAGAATCCATCTGCCAATGCAGGAGATGCAGATTCGATCCCTGAGTCAGGAAGATCCCCTGGAGTAGGAAATGGCAACCCCCTCCAGTACGCTTGCCTGGAAGATTCCATGGAGAGAGGAGCCTGGTGGGCAGTCTGTGGGGCTGCAAAGTCAGATGCGACTGAGCACACACACACACACTATCTCACATAGGCTAAGGAGCTTCTTTACAGAAGCAGTGAGAAAAATAAGAGCTCCGACTGCTTACGACTGTTGTGCAGAGCAAAAGAAGTAACGTATACAGAACCCTGAGAACAGTGTTTGGGACTCACTAGCTTACAATAAATACTATTGTTTATCATCATCATCTTCATCACCATCTTCATCATTTGGAATATTCTAGACTTTCCCTTAATCTCAAAGGATTCAAGATCAATGATCTCCAACATATGCCAGGCAGCCAAACTTTATAGGCCCTTATTTTAGAACAAGTTGCCCTTGCTTGGTTAGTAAAACATTTTTTGACCCTATTCAAAGTGCTAAGGAATATTACACATTGTGGGAATAGTACACATTGTCAGTTATTCCCAAATCATAACAAATGGCCTACATTTGCAGGTTTGCTGGCTGAGGTCAAGGGACTAGTATTTAGGAAGAAGGAGAGAGATGGAGAAGAAGAAAAATAGAAGGAGAAGGGGAAGGAGGAAGGGAAGGAAAGAAGGAAGAGACAGAGGGAGAGAACGGTGAGGAGAGTATGGTGAGCAACCAGTGCCTGTTAGGACTGAAATCAAAGTTCTGGCTGAGTGATTCAGGTAAATTACTGAGCCTCACGTTTCACACCCAGAAGAGTGCTAGTGCCTCTTTCTTAAGGATCATATAGGCATCAAAAGAGAGAATACATGCATTAACATAGTGCTTAGCACATATTATATGCTCTGAAAAATATACCTGTATTATCCTTATATACATAACATATATGAGGCTCAAGTTGGAATCAAGATCGCTGGGAAAAATATCAATAACCTCAGATATGCAGATGACACCACCCTTACGGTAGAAAGCAAAGAGGAACTAAAGATGCTCTTGATGAAAGCGAAAGGATAGTGAAAAACTTACTTAAAACTCAACATTCAAAAAACTAAGATCATTAGCATCCAGTCCCATCACTTCATGGCATATAGATGGGGAAACAATGGAAACAGCAGTGACAGACTTCATTTTCTTGGGCTCCAAAATCACTGCAGAGGGTGACTGCAGCCATGAAATTAAAAGACACTTGCTCCTTGGAAGAAAAGCTATGACCAACCTAGACAGCATATTAAAAAACAGAGATGTTACTTTGCCAATAAAGCTATGTCCAGTCAAAGCTATGGCTTTTCTAGTACTCATCTGGATGTGAGAGTTGGACTGTAAAGAAAGCTGAGCACCAAAGAATTGATGCTTTTGAACTGTGGTGTTGGAGAAGACTCTTGAGAGTCCCTTGGACTGCAAGGAGATCCAACCAGTCAATCCTAAAGGAAGTCAATCCTGAATATTCATTGGAAGGACTGATGCTGAAGCTGAAACTCCAATACTTTGGCCACCTGATGTGAAGAACTGACTCATTAGAAAAGACTCTGATGCTGGGAAAGATTAAAGGCAGGAGGAGAAGGGGATGACAGAGAATGAGATGCTTGGATGGCATCACCGACTCATTAGACATGAGTCTGAACAAGCTCCAGGAGGTGGTGATGGACAGGGAAGCCTGGCACACTGCAGTCCATGGGGTCGCAAAGAGCTGGACATGACTTGAGCAACTGAACTGAACATAACTGACTAGAGACCCCAGCAGGACAGCAGGACACCAGCTAAGTGGTTTCACATTATTCTTTTACTTTCTTTTTCTAAAACTTTAACCTCGAGTTCAGACTGCAGGGGAGAGCACAGCTGTGTTCTGTTTTCAGGTTTGAGTGTGAAGACCACACAAGCGCAGTGGAAATGTCTTTGGACAGAGTCTGGAGACTCCGATCTTAGTGCCAGCACCAACAGTGTTCACTTCTAGAGCTGGGTCCTAGTCTCTGTAACTGTGAAATAGGTGTGAGAAATGAAGACTGGACTAGATCATGTGTAAAGTTTCCTCCAGCTATAATTCTCTAGGACTCTAATCCCTTAAACCAGTACTTCACAAAGAATAGCTCAGATGGATTAGAATTAATGAGTTTCTAGAGAAAAATGTGTATTTCTAAATTTCTCCCTGGGTTTATAGGAATCAGAATCCTGGAAGTTGAAGCAGAGAATGAAAGCCAGGAACTATATATGTGTGTATATATTGTTGATCCTTGAGAAACACAGGGTTTAGGAGAATCCACCCCCTTGCAATAGAAAAATCTATGTATAATTTTTTACAGTGAGCCCTCTGTATCCCTGTTTCCAGATCTGCAGATCCAACCAACCACAGACTATGCATTACTGTAGTGTGTATTCAATATTTACTGAAAAAAAAATTCTTTTTAAATAAGTGGACCAAGGTGGTTCAAACTGACATTGTTCGAGGGTCAGCTCTGTGCTTGGGAGTGTGTGTGTGGTGGGAATAAGAAAAAGGAAATCGTAAATGGGAAGGAAGCCCAGATCTGCTCAGGTAGGTCACTGTGAATCGGACAACATATAGAACATGTTGGGCCCTTAGCCCATTAAGATTACTGAAGACGCTAAGACGAAGTGTTTATAGGTACTTTTTTAAACATAGTCTATAAAATAGGAGGTTGACTCAAACATAAGTTACCTACCACATCATTCTTTAACCTCTAAATTTTTCCCTAATGGCTTGAAAGGCAGCTTATTAAAGCAAAGTGAGTGTCTAAGAACCACATATATTCTGCTTAGTTTATAAACATCTAGAGATGCAGAAGTTACTAAAAGTGACAGATTGGCTAATAAAAGAGCAAACAAAAATTTTTAAGGAATTTTTAGTCTGGAGAGAAAAGGCTTAAGTCTCTTGAGAGGTGTGATTTTTCTCTCTTCATCTTAGTTCTGCCTTCTGGGCTGGTTCCATTCTCTGGATGAATCTTCCCAGGAGGTAATAAGATGGCAGCCTGATGCCCCAAGGAAGCATGATGACCTGTTAGTAACCCTAAAGGAAAGACCAAGTGCCTCTCTCTAGGCTCTTGCAGGAGCTTGATTAAAGCTCTCATTGGATTAGCTGGAGTCACATGAATGACCCAGAGCCAATAACTGTGGCCTGAGGATGGGCATTTGTAAATTGGAGCTTATGTCACATGCTCACCCCCGGATCTGGGGAGCAGAATTTACTACCCTCAGAATGCATAGATTGAGAATGGAACAGCATCGATTTCCCCAAGCAAAATTAGGGTGATATTACTATGCTGATAAGACAAAACAACAGATGTCCCTTGCAAACTCTTAAGAGTAGCAGGTATTTTTTAAGGCGCAAATTTACATTTTTAAACTACATGACATATTTTGCCTTGCCTAGTATATTTTATTTCCTCTGTGTGTGCATGGTTTCTTTTGGTTATATGTATAATCCTATATATAGTTATCACACATAACATCTTAATCGTCACGGAATTAGATGATAAATAGTGGTGGAAAAATGAGCAAAGTTTTGATCATTGTTTAATTTGCTAAAAGAACAGCTCCGCCTAAGATTCTGCTTACTGCCAACGGTGACAAAGGAGCTGGAGACACTGCATATGTGTTTCTGAGAACTCCCTGCAGCAGTTTCAAAAGTGAGACTAAAAACTCAAAGGGATGTGCTCAGGAAAGCACTTTCTATGACTCTTTAGGAGCCCTCTATGGGAAATCTTTGGATTTTCTCACCTCTGAGTTCTTACCTAATAGAATGGTTTATACATAGTAGGTACTCAGTAAGTATTTATTGAATGAATATTTAGATGAATGAATCAATGAGTAGTTTCAATTTTAGAACTGGATTTTAGTCAGAAACACTTTCTAAGTTACTTAATATGTGGAACTATTTTATGAAACAGGATGGTCATTAAAAATATATATATATAAAGTTGCATTAATTTTGCCCCTTTTCATCATTTATAAAGGAGCAAGCCAAATTTTGGTATTTAGCAAAATAAACTGACCAGGAAATGGTAGAATGTTTTTATTCACAAACTGAATTTTATATGATTTCCAGATGCTAAAAAGTCTGTCACTATCCAACACTGCCCACAGTGTAAGAGGGCAAAGGTAATGAAGAGCAAAATGAGAGGGTAAGGGTACTTTGAGTTTAATGAGCTATTCATTGCATAAAAAACTAATTCAAAATCTGTCCAACAGGGAAAATCTCTCAAGGCAGATATGCAGAAACACAGTACTGAACTGAGAGAATTTCAGAAAAATTTTTAGTTTTTATATATTTCAAGAGCTGTATCTTATTCTTCAGAATTCTAGAAGGAAAAAACTGAACTCGATAAAATATCAAACACCTTTTCTCACCAAGGTGTCTCAAATTACACCAAAGCTTGAAAGGAGGAATCATGAAATGTACAAACTCTTCTCAAAATTGGTAACATTCGCTTTTATTTTAAAAAGGAAGCCTAGGCCAGGAGCCACTAAGCTATGAAATCAAACTAAGAATGACAGGCGTTCCAGTTATTGACGCATAACAACTATCCCAAAACTGAGTGGCATAAAGCAACTACTGTCTTCTTATGCTCACAAATATTGTGAGTCAGGAATTCAGACAAGGCACAGTAAGGATGTTTCATCTCTGCCTCCTGATGTCTGGGGTCTCAGCTGGGATCATTCCAGTAGCTAGGGGTAACAAGAACAGCTGTGGTCCGGAACTGCTTGGAGTCTTCCTCTCATATGTCAAGGCCTAGGCTGGCATGACTTGAAGGCTGATCTCAGTCAAGACTGTTTATCAGAGACTACGCATGGATTTCTATGTGCTTGGGCTTCTTCACAGCATGTCGGCTTCAAGGCAGTCAGACTTCTTACTTAAAGGATGAGAGTTCCAAGGCTGAGTGTGCTGGTGAGCATAGTGGAGGCCAGGCTACATGACTTCTCATGACTCATCCTCAGAAATCACACTGCATCACTTGTACTCTGGTGATCAGGTCATAAGCTCACCCAGATTCAAAAGTTAACAGAGTCCCATCTCTTGATGGGAGGAACATCAAAGAATTTACAGTCATGTTTTGAAATCTCCACCACACAGACTAAGAGTAGACATGTGTGGCATGCTGGGTTTCAGGTTTCTTTAGGATTTTCAAGAAGAAACTTTGAATAAATATTTGGACAGAGACATAAAACCTAGAATTTAGGAGATATAGGTTTCAGTTTGAAAATGTCAGAGGCACATGTAGAGAGGTTGAGACTGACTATGAAACAGTTGAAGAGGCAAGGTGTATGTTATTCATCTAATGGGCTTAGTGGGAAGGGATGGGAAAGAAGAGAGAACAGAGATGTTTGGCCAGGCATAAAGCATGGAGCAAGAGTACATAGGAGGACAGATAACAAAGGAGGTGGTCACACCTAGAGCTGGTCAAAGATTACAAGGGATACCAGGACATGTTGGGTCTAGCTAGCTGCAAGTTTTCCAAGGTAAAGAGGTACCACATCTTTTAATGGCCAGTGGTAGTTAGCAAGGGATGGAAGTTGGGGGAGAGGGGTTGGGAGAGTATAGGAAACACTATTTCTATGGGCTATCCTCAACCTGCATAAATGACTTAACAGTGGA
Organism: Oreotragus oreotragus; assembly: GCA_006410675.1. Lineage (NCBI taxonomy): Eukaryota > Metazoa > Chordata > Mammalia > Artiodactyla > Bovidae > Oreotragus > Oreotragus oreotragus. Next base: position 276,691 of record SJYX01015631.1, read on the forward strand.
TGCAAAAGACCTTTTGATCCTTGATTGGTTGTCTCTTACATATGCATTCCTCCCTTCCCACAGCTCCAGTATTCCAACAGCTCCAGTATCCCAGAGGAACTAATATCACCTTGACCTCCAGTGTTACAAGGTGTGATGAAAGTGAAAGTGAAGTCGCTCAGTCGTGTCCGACTCTTTGCAACCCCATGGACTGTAGTCTATCAGGCTCCTCTGTCCATAGGATTTTCCAAGCAAGAGTGCTGGAGTGGATTGCCATTTCCTTCTCCAGGGGACCTTCCCGACCCAGGAATCGAACCCAGGTCTCCCACATTGCAGGCAGATGCTTTACCATCTGAGCCACAAGGTGTGATGAAAGTTACACCAATCAGAGTATTCCTGCTGCCTGACTACAGTGATTAGCTCAGATGTAAACATATAACCTAAGCTGGGCTAAACACGGCAATTCTCTAGATTTTGCTGAGAATATTGGGGAAAAATACATGCATTACTGCAGCATGTAACTAAGGAAAACAGTACGCCAGAAGCTACTGCAAGCCGTCTTTTTAATATGAAATTTTAGAATAAAACTTGTCACAGTGGAAGGCAGACCAGAAAGAGAATAGGAACTTGACATGTTTGAGCTGTTGGATCAACTGTCATCTGAAGTAAGTCTTTATCTGGATTTTTTTTTATACATAGACCTGAATATTATACAAGTTAAACTTAGTAAGTATTTTACTATTTTTGACAAAAAAATTATTTGAAATAAAATACAGAGACAGTCTGACTTCTGGTAGTACTGAACTGATTATACAGATGTGGAAGAGAGATTATGGGCTAGAGTTCTTGTGTATGAAGAATCCAGAGAGTAGTTGAATAGACCCTTTGCGTTGGTTTGCTTAGACTACTATCTCATAGTCCAAGTAGGATTTTTAGGATATTATTTGTGTGACCATAATTGGGGTTGCAAAGAGTTGGATACAACTTAGCGACTGAATAACAATTAGGTATCAAATAGCTTTGTCAGTTAGGATGATACTTTCAAAAAGGTTCTTATGAGAGAGAGCAATAAGTCCTTAAAATCAGTAATTTGGTGAATTCAATCTTTATCACTTATCGCCATCATGAGCCATGCTTTCTCCTTGAAGTCATATTCTACACAAAGCTGATTATCAAGCCACTGACATTTATGAACTCATTCCTTTGACATTTATAAACTTCTTGCCTTTTGACATTTCTAAACTAATTGTTTACAAATGTGTTAATTAGTTAACAGAAATCTACTGTTCAACGAAAAAAAAATCAACATAAAGGCTGACATTATTACCCATAACCTATTTCCTCCATAAAGTAGAAGGTGTACTCAAGAATACCAATTAGTACTAACAAACTGTTTAGTGGGCCAGCAAACATTCTTTTCAGGAAAGAGGGCAGAACACACACTAGTTCTAACTTTCACAAGCTAATCTACTGGACCAGGGGTCATCAGATTTGGTCTGTGACCTCTTTTTGTAAATAAAATTTTATTAAGACATAGCTGTGTTCCTTCATTTACATATGTTTATGGCTTCTTTCGTGGAACCATAGCAGAGCTGAGTGGTTATTAAAGAGTAAATGGCCTGCAAAGCCTAAGACATTTACTATCTGTCTTTCCACAGAAAAAACCTTGTGGATCCCTAAGACTAAATTATGAGTGTCTTGAAGGTAGAATTCAATGATTTTCATCTTTATACAACAATCCTACTGTTCATTGGATGCTTTTTATGTGTCAATCACTGTTACTGTGTTCATCATTTTAAATCCTGAACAAATCTATGAGTTATATGTTCTATTTTGGTTCTATAGAACTCAGAGAGGTGAACAATTTTCTTGAGGACACACAGCCAGTAAGTCCCAGACTTAAGAGTCAAACCAAGATCTGTCTATTTGACCCCAAAATTCATGCTCTTAACCATCACATATCCTATACTGCCTTTCCACCTGTCTACCAGTTCCAGTTTCATAAAGTTACTCAATACTTGATGTTGAATTGAAATGGAATCAGAATTACTTTTTTAAAGATACCTCTTATTTTATTTAAAGTTTGATAGATCACTTAATAGTGCCTACCAGGTTTGCTTTACTAAATGAATTGGCCTGAATGGCCTGGAGAAAATTGACAGGAAGGAAGAGTTTAATTTTCCCTTTTTCACATAGACTTTTTCTTCAGTTTTGGTTTTAAACAGGAAGAACTAACAAATCAATGAACTTGACAAGAAAGAAGAAACAAACTGAATTGTTGCTACTTGGATGATATACTTGATTTATGAAAGAGAGGGTGGAAAGGCCCACCATCACTTCAAATGGGATAACTTCCAATTTTCTTGCTGCCCTTGTACTGGGCTTATCTGAACCACCACTGCTCAAGGTTCTATACAGGTGAAGACCTGGTTATGTTTCTAATGACTGATCAACAACTGGAATGCTTTTCATCTATTCTTATCCAGCAGATGAACTGTTGAAGCATATGGATTGCTATATCATGACTGCAATTATTTCTCTCTCTTCCCACTTTTCTCATTCTGCGCCTTTTCAAATGTGATCTTTAGAGATAAAACTATTGCCTCCACCACAGACAACATATAGTGGGTTTTCCTCTATATTGTAAGGGTTGGAAAGATAGAGGGTTGCCCAATAATGATGGGGAAGATGCTGCCTCATATAATCAATAGATGATTGTTGCTATGTATTCTCTGTATGGATTTTATCTTACTTATTATTATAGAATACTATTGTTCTTTAGGAAAGTATAAAGCTCTGGGCTGAAGGACTCAAAATTGCTAATGAAATTTTTAGTGGAAACCACTATTCCATATGTACCACAGTCCCATGTTCAATATAATATTTTCTGTTATTAAGGATGCAGTGGTATTGTCAGAGGTGCCTCAGAGAGTTGGGGTGCTGCTAGAAGAAAGTTCTGGGAAGCCAGTGAGAAGGACAGTTGCAGAGGTTTCATGCCTCTGGGTGTTTTGGTGTCACTGTCAATCTCTGCTTAGTCCAAGACAACATATTTGTTCTTTTTACTTATTTTGGTCCAAAGGCGGATGTTAGCACTAGTGGTTGCAAAGTTTCCAGTTCCCCAAGAAAAGCTTATTTCAGAGATTCATCTTAGAAACAGTTTTCTTCAGCTGTCATTGTTCTCTCCTGGACAACTTCAAATAAATGTAGTTGAGCTTTTAGTATCCATTTTTTGGGAAATAAAAACATTTTTCTACTAGGCAAAAGTTCCAGAAATTACAGTTTAGTTATTACTACTAAAATTTCCCATCTTCTGTAGGTCTTCTCCAATAAGTTCAGCTAGCCTCAATCTCTTCTCTTCCAAGATGACCTAGACCATTTAATTCTAACATCTTTTCTTCTCAAACTATTGTTCGTGGAACACCAGCATCAGAAGTACCTGGGGGAGTACGATGCAGTAATGATGGCTAGACTGTATGTCAGCTGTCCTGCATCAGAATATCCAGGGTGGGGTTCAAGTATATCCCACAAGTTTCCAGGTGATTCTTCTACTCACNAGACCATTTAATTCTAACATCTTTTCTTCTCAAACTATTGTTCGTGGAACACCAGCATCAGAAGTACCTGGGGGAGTACGATGCAGTAATGATGGCTAGACTGTATGTCAGCTGTCCTGCATCAGAATATCCAGGGTGGGGTTCAAGTATATCCCACAAGTTTCCAGGTGATTCTTCTACTCACTAAAGATGGAGAACGATGGTTGTACTGCATCTCTTTAGACAATGAGTGATTCCCAGGTTAGTCCCTTACATGTCTTATAGGCAGAAATGGCGTAGTGAAGCTGTGTCCAACATAAGAGCAACTGGCAAAAGGGAAGCAGGATGAAATCAAGATTTACACCATGGCATAAGGTTGTGCCCACCAGAGAAAGACGCGTTTTGGTCCTAATTTGCACAAATGTCCCCTGTGCTCACTGGCTGCCCACAAGGCTACATATGCTGGGAAGGGGCATCTTTTTCTAATTCACACAAGGGCATTGTGTGGGCTGGCAGTGCCCTACTTGTAGGTCTTTATATAAGGCCCATGAGACAAGCATCATGGGGTAAACTCTTTGTCCCCCATCCCACAGTACATCACATGCCATTAAAATTCAGTATTTATATCAACAGAATCAAAATGAAAATGCTAATGATATATTAACACTAAAGGAAAGAAAGACAGTTTTATCACTCAAATAACAATAGTCTCCTTCATTCCTTTCCTCCCCTGAATTCAGCAAACTCAGCAAAATTTTCCATTGCAGACCACAAATTGAACATACAGTCTGTGTGGGGGGCAAAATGAAACTCTTCTCTTCCTTCCTAGTGGAAATAAAACTCTTTGGCAGCAATTCTTGGATTGTTTTCTTTGGAAATTGCATTCATGTGATTTTTCAAGATGTTTCCCGGGCTTTGTTGAAATTTGATCCATTTAACAAGAAACACATAATTCAATTCATGTTAAAATTCTCAGGGTTACTTAAGAATAATTATGAGTTGTCCATGTGTGCTAGAAAAATAGTCCAGACTTCCTTAAGAATGGGAAGATTATTTGTCTCTCTGGGGTAACGTTTCTCCTGGTTAAGCACGCCCAGTACAAGACTTTGCTCAAGAGGTGGCCCCAGATTCTTCCCTGAAAAGCAGCAGACAGGCTCCACTAGTTTCACCTCAAAGCCATCCTCAGAAGTGACTTATCACGTATGAACTTCTCTATGAACTTTACAGAAGGGACAACAAAAGTCTCACACACCTAAAGAGAAAGAGACTTGGACCAAACTTAGATGTAATGGTGGGATTTGGTTTAAAACATGCATTTCCTGAGCTTCCTTTGTGGGGTAACCGTTCCTTCACTTGTACCTTTCTCTCTACTAAACCCCCTAAGACACAGCTAAATCAAACAAAGCCGCACAAATCTCCTTTGTACTCATGCACCTCCACTAACACAGAAATGGATCTTCCTGAAATTTCACAGATTCCTGGGTGGCAAAGGAAATGGAGGAATGGGATCCCAGTCCAGAGATCTTCCAGCCTGTCCTTTTGCTCATGTTCAAAGAGAGGGCTGCTCCCTACTCATCCCTTTCTTAGTTGAGCCTTTTCTGGTTGGTTGAAGACAAAAGAAACCCATTGACTATAAAGGTACAGGAGTGTCTCCCAGAAGCTGAAATCCTCAGAAAGAACTGGGGCTGGTACTTAGAGTTTACTAGGACACTATCTCCCCCACCACCTATCTCCCTTATTTCTCCTACTCAGTGCACCCTGTCCCTCTACCTGGATCTCCATGGTGAGTACAGCTTTCTTCAGTTTAAATTTCCTCTGTTTAAGAGATCAACTCTGATTTGCTTTTCTTCATCCCACTTCCAAATTCTGGAGGATGCGAAACCAACTGGCTCATTTTGGAGCTAGTAACTTTCCTAGTCCCATTGTTTATGGCAAGGAACAGAGTCTGGCTGAACCAACATGGGTTCAAAAAGGTCATCCTTCTGTGTCCTTCTGGATTGTGAGGAGGAATATCCCAGAGAAAGCAAACCACAGAAAATCTAAAAGGGATCCTCTGGGATCTTTTCACTTGTGATCCTACAAACAGAGGAGAGCTTTATCCCAACCACCTATTCACAGCAGAATCTGACCGGCAAAATTACTGACTAACAATAATCTTTCATCCCTGCCTAAATTCTCCCAGGGATGAAAAATTTTCCCCTCCTGAGGCAGTCAGTACTATTAAAATTTCTTTCTTAGGTTATAGGAGAAATTCTACCAGCAATGCCCACACATAGATACTAGTTCTAACTATTTAAGCAGCATGCTCATGGTGGAGACTCCAAGTAGAGGGACGGTACACAGAGTGGGAGAGACAAGGGAGACAAGTGGTGGGGAGATTTCACTGTGGGCTGGAAGACTCTAAGTACCAGCTCCAGTTCTTTCTGAGGATTTCAGCTTCTGGGAGACTCTCCTGCAAATATGCATGTATCTTTAACTTTCCCATGAAATATATACATGTACATTGGTTTTCTTTTTTAAAGAGCTTGAATAAAGGTCAGTAAGAAGGAGAAAGGTGTAAAAGAAATAGCTTTGACTCTGATGTGGATACAGTGCTAATTTTCAAGTAACCACAGACTAGCTGTGCAACCTTCAACAGTGATTCGAAGTCTATTTCCTCACCTGTAAAGTGGCCATAGTATCATAGAGATTAAATAAAGTGTGTACAGCATTCGGCTGAATGCCTGGCAGAGATTTGAAGTTTAATTTGTCTTTGTTATTTTATTTTAGTATTATTACTTATACAAATACCATGAAATCATACATTTTCTGAGCCTTGTATCATTCTGCAACTGCTGTTTCTCCATTAAGCAGATAGATGTTCCTCAAAAGGTCTTGCACGTGACAATGAGTAAAGGTAAGAGTGACAGTCCCAGAGTGTTCTTTTCTACAGTCTGGAACTTATTTCTGGTGACGGGGCTGGAGAAACATTTGAAGACAGCTGACAAAGGGTGGTTGCTCTTCTATTTGTTATTCAAGCATGAAGCTAAAGGCTTCTTGCTTAAGCTGTAGAAATGGGGAGTGGAGAGATTTCTGCATGTGTAGTTTACAGAGTTGAGATACAGAAGTTGACATTTTTATGACTTTCATAATCTTTTAAGTAAGTGGTGTAGCCAGAGTCGAGGTGCTCTGAGCCCACTGCCACCTCCTGGGTTTAGTGTAAGGTGTGGAGAGAGGGGAAAGCAGCTGAAGCGATTGAAACTACCTGAGGATGCGTTTGCTATACCCTTACCCTGAGGAACTGAGGACAGCCACAGGGGTCAGGCTCCCTAATGCACGGGAATAGCAGTACTCTTCAGACCATGGGTACCTCCAAAGCAAGGGATACCGAGGGAGTAGTGAGGTAACACCTAGCTAGAAGAACCATCACTTCATTTCCTCCTTCCTGCAAATAATCTGCCTTATATTTTGAGCAGCAGAGCAAAATAAAATTGAATGGGCATCTTGAGGCAGATCTTCTTTCATATTCTTAATTCAGAGGGTTTGGGAACCAAGCCTGGGCCATGTGTACAACACTGATGGCCTCCATAACACTTGCTGCTTAGCCAGCACTTGCCAGATGCATCCTGAAATCCTGCTGATGCCTAGTGGAATGATATACAAAGGATGAAGAGAGGATTGTGAAGGATGTCACATGTTCAGGATGACCATTTACTGCATACCTCTGTGAACATCTCTGTGAAACACCATCTCTAATGTAACAAACATTTACCAAGCACCTACTGTGTGCTCTGTATGTGGCACAAGTGCCCTTATGCAGGAGAGTAGAAGGTACCCACGGATACCAAAAGTGTAAAATGTACCCAGATTTTACCCGGGATCAGGAAGACTGGGCAAATGTTTTCAGAAATGGTGACTTGCGAGATGTACCTTAAACTATGGTACATGTATCTAAGAATAAATAGTTGTAAGACAGATATCCAGGGTGTAATGTTGAGTGAATTACATATAATTCACATATGTATAGATGTACACACATACACACACACATATTTATATATTTTGGAGAAGGAAATGATGACCCACTCCAGTATGCTTGCGTGGGAAATCCCATGGCCAGAGGAACCTGGTGGGCTACAGTCCAGGGGGTCACAAAAGTTGGACACGACTGAGCAACTAAACCACCAACTATTTTTGTAGATGACTACAATAAAACAAACATAAATACAAACTTAATACAGATACTGTTTAACCCTTTCCACTTTGTCTTCCATTTATGCCTACTACATTTATCTGCATTTTGCTATGTAATTAGAAAAAAAAAAAGAGGAAATATATTAACAAGTTGATCAGGGTAGTAAATTATGAGAATTTTTTTTTTACCTCTTTCTATCCTGTTATAATTTTCAAAATATCAGACTAAAAATAAGAACATTTTATGTATTTTTAAAAATAGACTCTCACCTACATGGGCAATTAACTTTAGAGAAGAGTGCCAAGATAATTAAATGGGGAAAAGATAATCTTTTCAGCAAATGGTGCTGGGAAAGCTGGATAGCCATATGCAAAAGAATGAAGTTGGACCCTGACTTCACACTGTATACAAAAATTCACTCCAAATGGATCAAAGAACTAAACATAAGATGCAAAAGTATAAAACTCTTAAAAGAAAGGATAAAGGGAAATCCTTATGACATTGAATTTGTTAATGATTATTTGGATATGAAATAAAAAACACAAAGAAAAGAAAAAAGATAAATCGGACTTCATCAAAATTAAAAATATACATCAGAGGACACTATCATGGCAGTTAAAAGGCAGTCCTTAGAACAGGAGAGAATATTTGCAAATCATGTATCTGATAATGTATTACTGTAATGTCCAGAATATAAAAAGAGCTCCTACAACTCAACAACAACAAAATCAACAACCGAATCCAAAACAAAGAGAATATGGCATGTACATACAACAGACCATTATTCATCCATTAAAATGAATGAAAGCCTGATACATGCTCCAGAATGGGTGAACTTTGAAAACACCATGCTAAGTAAAAGGAGCCAGATACAGAGGACAGCTATCATCTGCTTCCACTTATATGAGGTACCAAATAAGCAAACTCATAAAGAGAGAAGAACAGAAGCTACCAGGGACTGAGGAAAGGGGAAGTGGGAGTTATTGTTCTACAGACACAGAGTTTATATTTGGGATGGGCTTCCCTGGTGAAAAGATCCCCTGGAGAAGGGAATGGGTACCCAACTCTAGTATTCTTGCTTCGGGAATTCCACGGACAGAGGAGCCTGGTGGGCTACAGTCCATGGTGTCACAAAGAGTTAGACACAACTCAGTGACTAACACTTCTTTTAAAACTTATATTTGAGATAATATGAAAGGATAATATTTGGAGAATATGGAAATAGACAGTGGTGATGGCTACAAAAAAAAAAAAAAAGATTCTTCCAGAGGAATGGAAGGGCACTCCAAGCATAGGAAAAGGAGAATGCAAATGTATGGAGGTATGATTCCTTCAGGTTTGGGGAGTCCAGTGAGGCTGCAATATCAGTTGTACAGGGTAGAAAGGTTGAGGTCTACTCTTGATTGGGAAGGGCCTTGAGCAGCAGTCAAAGAGAAGAAGCAACTTGAAAACATAACAGGGATTCTAGGCTCATGTTTACATGCCATGCTGTATTAGGATTCTCCAGAAAAACAAAACCAATAAGATGTTTATGTGTGCATATACATACATACATACATATAGAGAGATTTATTATAAAGGAACTGGCTCACATAATTATGGGGAAGGCAAGTCCTAACATCTGGAGGATTGATCAGTAAGCAGGAGAAAGGCCTTGTGATCAGAAAGAAAGGACCCAGAATATTTGTGAAGAGCCCTAAATACTGTCATTGAAAGTTCTGTGCCCAATCTCACTGTAGATGCAGGGTTTCCCCCAGCCACCACGAAATTCTCCAATGCCAGCTGGGTATTCTACAATCCAATTCAGAACTGAACATATCTACCCAGGGCTAGCATCAGATCCCATAGGTTAAGGTCTCAGTCCCACAAGATTGAGTATAAGTTCAGGCTTGTACCTGCACTCATGATCGACTGACTATAAATCAGAGACTCCACATTCCTCCCTCTCTGCCTGGTTTGATTAATTTTCTAGAGTGACTCACAGAATTCAGGAAATCCATTTACTCAGTTGATTATGAAAGGATATATGGAAGAGATGCATGGGACAAGGTATGGGGAAAGGGCAAAAAGCATCTATGCCCCCCAGGCATGCTACTCTCTCAGCATACCCATGTGTTCATCAACCTAGAAGCTCCAAACCCAGTCCTTTTGGGGTTTTATGCTGGTTTTATTACATGGGCATAATTGATTAAATCACTGGCATTGGCCATTGGCCAATTCATTCCTCCAGCCCCTCTCCCCTCCCTAGAACTCATGGAGGTGAGACTGAAAAGTTTCAACCCTCTAATCACATGGTTGCTTCTCCTGGCAACCAGGCCCCACCCTTGGTTGCTTTCCAAAAGTCACCTGACTAACAAAAGACACCGTTGTGGCTGGAAATTCCAAGGGCTTTAGGAGCTCTGTGCCAGAAATGGGAATGAAGACCAAATATGTATTTCTTCCTATAAATCACATCACAGACACCTATGTTAATAAATCTATTACACACCAAGGAAAGATCTCCACAAACAGAACAACTGATTGTAAATGGGGGAAAATGTCAGAACCACATAGATTAATAAAAACTTGACCAATGAGTAGAGTAGGAACCTGGAAATACAAACCTAATTAAGAAGAATGCTGTGAGATTTGTCTTAAGGCTGAGTTTGCTTAGCAAGTTGCTGTTTTTACTTAGAATACATGTTTATTTGCAGTGGCTTGGAGTAGAGGGACTGCTGATGAATATCAAAGGGAGATAAAAACTCCTCCAAGATCCCCTCTTCCATTCTTACCTGCCTGTGATCACTGAAGGGAATCAAATGAATGTTGATGCTCTGCCTCTTCAGACCAGAAGATATAAGCCAGTTAGCCTACTGGGGTGGCCAGCCACCCTGGTTTGCCTGGGACTGTGTGATTTTCCAAGATGGCGTCTGATGCTAACAACACGGGTGGTCCTAGGCAAATGGAGATGGTTGGTTACCAACATACAGCCTTCAGACATATTTTATTTTGTCATTAGATGTTTCATTTCATTTAGAATTTAGGTCAGTTAGGATCACTTAAAAATGAAGTTTCCTAAAAACATTCAGGTATATGTTTGTTTTTAAAAATATTTCAGAAGATCTGGCCCCTTGGGGACCTGTATTCTCTCAGGGGAGAAATTAATCAGGGCCAAGTGCTGGCAGCTGCCCCTTTAAGACAAAGCATGTGCTCTCTCTGTCTTCACAGTCCCATCCAGATGCTTTCATTCATTTTTATTACCTGTCCAGACTTTGAGGCATGAGGCTGCACATTAGAAATACCTGAGTGGCCTATACCATTCCAATACTTTGGCTGCATCCCAGGCCAACTACATAAGAATCTCTGAGGGTGGCATCTATCTATCTTTCTCTATATATAAAATACAAAAAAACAGAAAATTCACATTTTATCTGAACTCTACACTCACTATTGTATGGAATTCCCTGGTGGCTCAGACAGTAAATAACCTGCCTGCAATGCAGGAGACCTGGGTTCAACCAACCCCTGGGTCAGGAAGATCCCCTGGAGAAGGGAATGGCTACCCACTCCAGTATTCTTGCCTGGAGAATTCCACGCACAGAGGAGCCTGGTGGGCTATAATAGTTCATGGAGTTACAAAGAGTCAGACACAACTGAGTGACTAAAAAACACTACTGTACAACTATCATCAACATCCATCTGCAGAACTTTTTATCATTCCAAAAGTAAACTGTGTACCCATTAAGCAATAACTCTCCATTCTTCTCGCCCCACAGCATTCTGGTAACCAGTTTTTTCTACTTTCTGTCTCCATGAAGTTGCTTATTCTTGGTAGCTCATATAAGTGAAATCATACATTTGTCCTTTTGTGTCTGGCTTATTTCACTTACACAGTGTTCAAGGCTCACCCATGTTGTAGCATGTGTCTGAATCTCCTTCCTTTTTAAAGCTAAACAATATCCCATTGCATGTATCAGTTCAGTTCAGTTGCTCAGTCGTGTCCGACTCTTTGCAATCCCATGAATCACAGCACGCCAGGCCTCCCTGTCCATCACCATCTCCCGGAGTTCACTCAGACACACGTCCATCAAGTCTGTGATGCCATCCAGCCATCTCATCCTCGGTCGTCCCCTTCTCCTCCTGCCCCCAATCCCTCCCAGCATCAGAGTCTTTTCCAATGAGTCAACTCTTCTCATGAGGTGGCCAAAGTACTGGAGTTTCAGCTTTAGCATCATTCCTTCCAAAGAAATCCCAGGGCTGATCTCCTTCAGAATTGACTGGTTAGATCTCCTTGCAGTCCAAGGGACTCTCAAGAGTCTTCTCCAACACCACAATTCAAAAGCATCAATTCTTCAGCACTCAGCTTTCTTTACAGTCGAACTCTCACATTCATACACGACCACAGGAAAAACCATAGCCTTGACTAGACGGACCTTAGTCGGCAAAGTAATATCTCTGATTTTGAATATGCTATTTAGGTTGGTCATAACTTTTCTTCCAAGGAGTAAGCGTCTTTTAATTTCAAGATGACATTTTATTTACCCATCCATCCATTGATGAGCATTCATTTCCACATTTGGGCTATTGTGAATAATGCTCAAGTATTTGTTTGAGTCTCTGCTTTCAATTCGTTTGGGTGAGTGGATTGCTGGATCATATGGTAATTTCATGTTAAATAGTATCTATATTTTTAATGTCCCTCAGGTGATTCCAGCATACAAACAAGGTTGTGAATTTCTACATTATAGCTTCTAACCTCTGAAGAATCTTTAACTTTTAATTCCATAGGGGTTTGGGGAGGGGGTGGCAAAAGAGCAAGTGGGCAGCTGACTTGATTAGGCACAAAAAAGGAGCTTAAAAATTTTCTAAGAGTACAGAGTAAGTCTCTCTACCTTGTCCCTCAAGCCTCTGAAAACAATTCTCTGCAGCCCTTTATTGAACATTTCTATCAGCCTTCCAGGAGAGCAATTGTCGAGGAATATTTTAAATTTCATTATATATACAGCTCTAAAATATTAACTCAATCTGTAGAATTTTATAAAAATGTACTGGATTGGAAAATGACACAGAAATAATATCCACTGGTTTTCTTTTATAATATCATCCAACTAAAGTGACACAATTTGTAGTAGCATAGTTATTAAAATGCAGCCTCGTGCTGGTATGAGTGTCACTTACATTTAAAAGCAAAGTAATTTTACATGATTTGCTCTCTTTATTTTTTGTGCTGGTGATACTAGGAGATCTGTGGATTCAGTGACTTCATCATATGGTCTTCTTCCTTCTACCATACCACTTTAAATGAAGACTGGAAGCTTTTAGAATCCTTTTTCCCAGGGGAATTTATGAAATGTCAAAATGGTCACATCAGCCACTTGGATTAGCCTGGGAATGAAGACTTAATTTGGTCATGGGAATGAAAGAAGGATATTTCCTTGAAGTTCTTTCACCCTCCTGGTCTTTCTCCTCTGAAAACATTCCATTATGCTGTATCATTTTCCAAATAGGAACATGCACAACTGAACTCAATTTATCAAAGATATCACTTAGGGATCTTCATGTTTCAAGTGGTAGGAAACCCACTTACATACTTAAACACTGAAGGGAGGTTATGAGTTTGTGTAATCTAACAGTTGTTGGGTGGGCTTCAGATGAAGCTTGATCCAGATGTTCAAACAGTGTCACCAAGCTTTCGATTCCCTTTGTCTCTCTGTTCTCATCCACCGTATTTGGCTCCATTCTCAGACGGCCGCCTGACAAGTCTGGGCTCTCCACATATGCTAGCACATATGTGCTGCCGTAGTTCTCAGTCCTGCAGCCTCAAATCACACTGCCCTGTGGGAGTCCTGAGGGTCTCTTACGCTGGCTAATAAGGCTAGCAGAGGCACCAAGCCCATACAAATACCATGGTTGACAAGGGAAAGGAGATGCTTTCCACAGGACGTTCAACATTCTATTTATAGGAAAAGGGAAGAACCCATTATGAGCAGCAAACAGCACGTCTACGACAGCAGCAATGTTCTGACAAATGCAGAGTATAACTCTTACTTCTCTTGCTCTAGAGCAGAGTTATCCCTAGAACCTTCTGTGAAGACGGAAGCGTTCTATCCGATGCTAATATGACAGTCACCTAACCACATGTTAACCACTGAACACTTGAACGGTGGCTGATATGACTGAGGCACTGGGTTTTTTATATTATTTAAACTTAAACAGCCACAAGTAGCTAAGGGCTGCCATATTGTTCACTGCAGTCCTAAAACCTTAATTTCCATTACAACAACTGAAGATCACATTTGTTTTTTTGGCAGGCGCATAATATTATTTATAGTACATAATGGAGCTTATTATCAACAAAATTCCAGAACTTTTTTTTCCTGTTTATGGGACTACTGAGTCATGTCTTTGTCATTCTGTAAATCTGTAATTAATTATTTAGGGCAAAGTGCAAGAGTTTATATTTACTCCAGATCAAATGATCAGGGTACCCTCATCCTTAAAGAAATTTTTTATCCTAACTTTTTAATCCATGATATTACCTAATCTACCAACTTTAAGCTGGCCTCTGTCATGAAGGCCAGGGGTGTGTGTGTGTGTGTGTATGTGCGTGCGTGCGTGTGTATTTTAAACCTGGAGATTAGAAATGGATTTTAAGAATCTATGACACTTCTTCAATGACATGTAGACTTTTGTGTGCTTATGTTCTTTTTTCTATTTTTTTTTGTTTTGAGGAAAGAACCCAATACCTTCATTATATTTCCACATCTTAAAACTTGATAATCATTTGCCTCTTTGCATGAATTATTAAACCAAGGCAGAAAGTTGTGGCCTGCTGTTAAAAATGGCCCTCTAGTTTAACAACAGTGTTTACCCCAAGCTCTGTCTCTGGCTAGCTTTTAGAGTTTTACCTACCCTGCCCTGTGCTGTAATCACCGCCAACCATAAGGAAAAGCCACAAAAATCACAAACTAAGTTCTCACCTCCTTCAAGTCTTCCAACTTTCAATTACTCTCTAGAGCCCTTAAGTAGATGTTTTTGTATTTTTTCCATATTTTATAGTTTATGTGTAAGAGGGTTATTCTTACAGATTATATGTATTGTTCATTATCTTACCTTATTCATTCTTACATACATAGCATTTATTTAACCAGACCTACATTAATGAACATTTAGAAATTTACCTTTCATTTTCTGCCAGTGCAATCATTATTACTTTAAACTTACTATTCTAATTTGTGCCTTTATGAGCACAGGCCCTCTTCCAACAACACAAGAGAAGACTCTACACATGGACATCACCAGATGGTCAATACCAAAATCAGATTCACTATATTCGTTGCAGCCAAAGATGGAGAAGCTCTAAACCGTCAGCAAAAAAAAAAAAAAGATGTATACTATCATGTAAGAAATGAATTGCCAGTCTATGTTCAATGCAGGATGCAGGATGCTTGGGGCTGGTGTATGGGGATGATCTGGAGGGCTGANAACACAAGAGAAGACTCTACACATGGACATCACCAGATGGTCAATACCAAAATCAGATTCACTATATTCATTGCAGCCAAAGATGGAGAAGCTCTAAACCGTCAGCAAAAAAAAAAGACCAGGAGCTGACTGTGGCTCAGATTATCAACTCCTTATTGCCAAATTCAGACTTAAGTGGAAGAAAGTAGGGAAAACCACTAGATCATTCAGGTATGACCTAAATCAAATCCCTACTATTATACAGTGGAAGTGACAAATCGATTCAAGGGATTAGATCCGATAGACAGAGTGCCTGAAGAACTGTGGATAGAGGTTCACGGCATTGTACAGGAGGCATGGATCAAGACCATCCCCAAGAAAAAGAAACACAAAACAATCGTCTGAGGAGGTCTTACAAATAGCTGTGAAAAGAAGAGAAGCGAAAGGCAAAGGAGAAAAGGAAAGATACCCATTTGAATGCAGAGTTTCAAAGAATAGCAAAGAGAGATAAGAAAGCCTTCCTCAGTGATCAATGCAAAGAAATAGAGCAAAACAACAGAATTGGAAAGACTAGAGATTTTTTCAAGAAAATTAGAGATACCAAGGGAACATTTCATGCAAAGAAGGGCTCAATAAAGGACAGAAATGGTATGGACCTAACAGAAGCAGAAATATGTATACTATCATGGAAGAAACGAATCACCAGTCTATGTTCGATGCAGGATGCTTGGGGCTGGTGCATGGGGATGATCCGGAGGGATGATGTGGAGTGGGAGGTGGGAGGGGGATTCACGTGTGGGAGTGCATGTACACCCATGGTGGATTCATGTCAATGTATGCCAAAACCAATACAGTACTGTAAAGTAAAATAAAGTAAAAATAAANTTCTTACAGATTATATGTATTGTTCATTATCTTACCTTATTCATTCTTACATACATAGCATTTATTTAACCAGACCTACATTAATGAACATTTAGAAATTTACCTTTCATTTTCTGCCAGTGCAATCATTATTACTTTAAACTTACTATTCTAATTTGTGCCTTTATGAGCACAGGCCCTCTTCCAACAACACAAGAGAAGACTCTACACATGGACATCACCAGATGGTCAATACCAAAATCAGATTCACTATATTCATTGCAGCCAAAGATGGAGAAGCTCTAAACCGTCAGCAAAAAAAAAAGACCAGGAGCTGACTGTGGCTCAGATTATCAACTCCTTATTGCCAAATTCAGACTTAAATTGAAGAAAGTAGGGAAAACCACTAGATCATTCAGGTATGACCTAAATCAAATCCCTACTATTATACAGTGGAAGTGACAAATCGATTCAAGGGATTAGATCCGATAGACAGAGTGCCTGAAGAACTGTGGATGGAGGTTCACGGCATTGTACAGGAGGCATGGATCAAGACCATCCCCAAGAAAAAGAAACACAAAACAATCATCTGAGGAGGTCTTACAAATAGCTGTGAAAAGAAGAGAAGCGAAAGGCAAAGGAGAAAAGGAAAGATACCCATTTGAATGCAGAGTTTCAAAGAATAGCAAAGAGAGATAAGAAAGCCTTCCTCAGTGATCAATGCAAAGAAATAGAGCAAAACAACAGAATAGGAAAGAATAGAGATCTTTTCAAGAAAATTAGAGATACCAAGGGAACATTTCATGCAAAGAAGGGCTCAATAAAGGACAGAAATGGTATGGACCTAACAGAAGCAGAAATATGTATACTATCATGGAAGAAACGAATCACCAGTCTATGTTCGATGCAGGATGCTTGGGGCTGGTGCATGGGGATGATCCGGAGGGATGATGTGGAGTGGGAGGTGGGAGGGGGATTCACGTGTGGGAGTGCATGTACACCCATGGTGGATTCATGTCAATGTATGCCAAAACCAATACAGTACTGTAAAGTAAAATAAAGTAAAAATAAATATAAAAAAAGAAGAGGTGGCAAGAATACACAGAACTGTACAAAAAAGATCTTCATGACCCAGATCATCACGATGCTGTGATGACTCACCTAGAGCCAGACATCTTGGAGTGTGACACCCAGGAAGCATCACTACAAACAAAGCTAGTGGAGGTGATGGAATTCCAGTTGAGCTGTTTCAAATCCAAAAAGCTGTTTCTGTTAAAGTGCTGCACTCAATATGCCAGCAAATTTGGAAAACTCAGTAGTGGCCACAGGACTGGAAAAGATCAGTTTTCATTCCAACCCAAAGAAAGGTAACGCCAAAGAATGCTCAAACTACTGAACAATTGCACTCATCTCACACACTAGCAAAGTAATGCTCAAAATTCTCTAAGCCAGGCTTCAACTATGTGAATCATGAATTTCTAGATGTTCAAGCTGGTTTTAGAAAAGGCAGAGGAACCAGAGATTAAATTGCCAACATCCATTGTATCATCGATGAAGCGAGAGTTCCAAAAAAAAATCTCCTTCTGCTTTATTAACTATACCAAAGCCTTTGTGTGGATCATCACAAACTGTAGAAAATTCTGAAACAGATGGGAATACCAGACCACCTGACCTGCCTCCTGAGAAATCTGTATGGAGGTGAGGAAGCAACAGTTAGAACTGGACATGGAACAACAGACTGGTTCCAAATCGGGAAAGGAGCACATCAAGACTGTATACTGTTACCTTACTTATTTAACTTAAATGCAGAGTACATCATGCAAAATGCCAGGCTGAATAAAGCACATGCTGGAATCAAGATTGCCAGGAGAAATATCAATAATCTCAGATATGCAGATGACACCACCCTTACGGCAGAAAGTGAAGAAGAACTAAAGAGCCTCTTGATGAACGTGAAAGAGCAGCATAAAAACATTGGCTTAAAACTCAACATTCAAAAAATGAAGATGATGGCATCTGGTCCCATCACTTCATGGCAAATAGATGGGAAAACAGTGAGAGACTTTATTTTCTTGGGCTCCAAAATCACTGCAGATGGTGGCTGCAGCCAAGAAATTAAAAGACGCTTACTACTTGGAAGAAAAGCTGTGATCAACCTAGACAGCAGATTAAAAAGCAGAGTCATTACTTTGCCCACAAAGGTCTGTCTGTTCAAAGCTATGGTTTTTCCAGTAGTCATGTATGGATGTGAGAGTTGGACTATAAAGAAAGCTGAGCACCGAAGAACTGATGCTTTTGAACTGTGGTGTTGGAGAAGACTCTTGAGAGTCCCTTGGACCACAAGGAGATGCAACCAGTCCATCCTAAAGGCAATCAGTCCTGAATATTCATTGGAAGAACTGATGCTGAAGCTGAAACTCCAATACTTTGGCCACCTGATGTGAAGAGCTGACTCATTTGAAAAGACCCTGATGCTGGGAAACATTGAAGGCAGAAGGAGAAGGGACAACAGAGGTTGAGATGGTTGGATGGCATCACTAATTCAATGGACATGAGTTTGAGTAAACTCCGGGAGTTGGTGATGGACAGGGAGGCCTGGCAAGCTGCAGTCCATGGGATGGCAAAGAGATGGACACGACTGAGTGACTGAACTAAACTGAGCACATGTCCAAGGAGATGATGAATAGTGGAGGTGTCGGTTATAGAATGTGTATCATTAAGATTATAATATATGGCAGCTGAAAGTCTGGAAACATAATACTGTTTTATCTTAAATTATATCATTGTATCAATAAACTGTTTTGTATATATCAATATACACAATAAATGTCTAAATTTATCATATGAATCAAACGTACTAAAATGTTTTCAGACACGGAAGCCATCTCCAGACACTGCTCAAATGTTTATGAGTATTTAATACTTTACATATAAATAACCAAATCTTTAGAAGATTTGAAGAAAAGGCAATTCTAGCTATCTGTTGTAGGTTAAAGATGGCCACGAAAACCACAGGGCCAAAGAAACTAGAGGCACGTGGAATATACCAAGTGCACTTGGCTATATTGAACTCTCACTCTCATCCTAAAACAGGGCTCAGAACAGGAGGAAGAAAGTTTGCATAAATGAACACTACAAGGACAGGGTGGTGAAAGGAGCCTGATCATAACTGTCCATCCCACAGTGTATGCCAGCCGCACTCTAAACAAATAGCAGGCTTTTCAAAGAGCAAACGTTAAGGATTATCAAACCTTCGTTTCTTAATCTCCATTTTGATTCAAAAATCATAGGAGGTTATGATCTTATTTTATTATTCCCTTTTTCCCACAGAGCTAAAATGAGCAATCTGACATTTATTAACTGGGAAAGGTAGGGTTTTTCTATATGGCATTAAATATTCTTTTTCATGATGGTGTTTTACTTTACAAATGGCAAACAGATCATTATGTGACCTGTGTAGAAATGTTTTCAAAGGAGGTTTGATAATTCTGAAAAATTCTCCTTATGGTGTAACAGGTTGAAATCCCACTACCTTGTCTGATACACTTTTTGGCATCACTCAGTGTATTTGTAAGACAAAATTAAGTGAACAGGGAAAAAGACCTGGTGCTTCCATATCATCTTCACCAAAGTAGTTTTTTTCTAATGAATTCTAAAAACACAAAGATCCACTGCTATCAGGCTTTCCCAATTTTTGTTTCAATCAAGTGTTCATTTATGAAATACTAAACATCCATGCATTACGTGAACCGTGAACTTCCTGATGTTCAAGCTGGTTTTAGAAAAGCAGAGGAACCAGAGATCAAATTGCCAACATCTGCTGGATCATGGAAAAAGCAAGAAAGTTCCAGAAAAACATCTCAGTTCAGTTCAGTCGCTCAGTCGTGTCCGACTCTTAGCGACCCCATGAATCACAGCACACCAGGCCTCCCTGTCCATTACCATCTCCCGGAGTTCACTCAGACTCACGTCCATCGAGTCCATGATGCCATCCAGCCATCTCATCCTCTGTCGTCCCCTTCTCCTCCTGCCCCCAATCCCTCCCAGCATCAGAGTCTTTTCCAATGAGTCAACTCTTCGTATGAGGTGGCCAAAGTACTGGAGCTTCAGCTTTAGCATCATTCCTTCCAAAGAAATCCCAGGGTTGATCTCCTTCAGAATGGACTGGTTGGATCTCCTTGCAGTCCAAGGGACTCTCAAGAGTCTTCTCCAACACCACAGTTCAAAAGCATCGATTCTTCAGCGCTCAGCCTTCTTCACAGTCCAACTTTCACATCCATACATGACCACAGGAAAAACCATAGCCTTGACTAGGCGGACCTTAGTCGGCAAAGTAATGTCTCTGCTTTTGAATATACTATCCAGGTTGGTCATAACTTTCCTTCCAAGGAGTAAGCATCTTCTAATTTCATGGCTGCAGTCACCGTCTGCAGTAATTTTGGAGCTTAAAAAAATAAAGTCTGACACTGTCTCCACTGTTTCCCCATCTGTTTCCCATGAAGTGATGG
>SJYX01015631.1:297942-334828 GCA_006410675.1 Oreotragus oreotragus
CGGGGAAGGCAATGGCACCCCACCCCAGTACTCTTGCCTGGAAAATCCAATGGATGGAGTAGCCTGGTGGGCTGCAGTCCATGGGGTTGCTAACAGTCGGACAGACTGAGCAACTTCACTTTCACTTTTCTCTTTCATGCATTGGAGAAGGAAATGGCAACCCACTCCAGGATTCTTGCCTGGAGAATCCCAGGGATGGGGGAGCCTGGTGGGCTGCCGTCTATGGGGTCACACAGAGTCGGACACGACTGAAGTGACTTAGCAGCAGCAGCAGCAGCAGAGAGCATATTCAAAAGCAGAGACATTACTTTGCCGACTAAGGTCCGTCTAGTCAAGGCTATGGTTTTTCCTGTGGTCATGTATGGATGTGAGAGTTGGACTGTGAAGAAGGGTGAGCGCCACAGAATTGATGCTTTTGAACTGTGGTGTTGGAGAAGACTCTTGAAAGTCCCTTGGACTGCAAGGAGATCCAACCAGTCCATTCTGAAGGAGATCAACCCTGGGATTTCTTTGGAAGGAATGATGCTAAAGCTGAAACTCCAGTACTTTGGCCACCTCATGAGAAGAGTTGACTCATTAGAGAAGACTCTGATGCTGGGAGGGATTGGGGGCAGGAGGAGAAAGGGATGACACAGAATGTGATGGCTGGATGGCGTCACAGACTCGATGGACATGAGTCTGAGTGAACTCCGGGAGTTGGTGATGGACAGGGAGGCCTGGTGTGCTGTGATTCATGGGGTCGCAAAGAGTTGGACACGACTGAGCAACTGAACTGAACTGAAACATTCATGATGTGCTAAGTATCGATCTAAACCTTGTCGGGGGACCTCCCTGGTAGTCCAGTCACTCAGATTCTGTGTTTCCAATGCAAGAGCCCCCGTCAGGCCACTAGATCCCTCCTGCTTGATTCACCATACTGCAACTAAAAAGATCTCACCTGTTGCAACTAAGACCTGGATCAGCTAAACAAATAGATAGAGAAGTATGTGAAAAATAAAATGGTAAAAAATAAACCTTGTGAGAAACACAAACATGAAATATCCTACACCACCCTACATCAGGGTCCCACTTAGTTTCTTGCCCAGGGTTCAGAAACTAGACTCTTTAGGTCAAATTAACAGTATTGTCATCTAAAAATTAGTTTCTACCCTTATGGAGTTTACAGTCTAGTAGAGAACATAAATGTTAAGCAAAAAACAAGTGTGTGAATTCATGGTAAGCTGAAAGTTCTAACCTTGCTTTATAACTTACAATTAGCTGAATTGTTATTTCTCCCTGTCCACCAGATAGCTGACCTCCAATATACATGAGCTCCTTGCTTTTCAATTCCTCCATTCATCGCATTCCTTCTATCTTATTTCATTCTCCCTTCCATGAATATTTATCTATCTATCTATATATCTATATCTATATATATTTGTCCCATGTGTGCAGCACTGAGTTAGAGCAAGAAATGTCAATGTAAATAAGATACATCATGAGAGAGGAACTGTGCTTATGGGTGCCCTCCTCATAGCATCTGCTGGTCCAAAGACAGGCTTTCCCCTCACAGCTCCAACATGGTGATCATGCACTTTCCTTCTCTCTTCACAGTTCTAAGAATGCCCAGGGCCATAAATCAGAAGGCTGCCCATGGTAAACAATTTACTGAGATATGGGGATGAAAGTGAAAGTCGCTCCGTCATGTCTGACTCTTCGCAAATCCATGGACTGTAGTCTGCCAGGTTCCTCTGTCCATGGACTTCTCCAGGCCAGAATACTGGAATGGGTAGCCATTCCCTTCTCCAGGGGATCTTCTCAACACAGGGATCGAACCAGGTCTCCTGCATCACAGGCAGATTTTTTTACCAGTTGAGCCATCAGGGACTAGCTGGACAGTATTTCCCAGGGAAGGAAGGCAGGCTAAATGGCTAAAGATCACTGAAGCTCTTCATACATTGCTTAGGACTAGAATTCAGAGTCAATCACCTGGGGTGGTTTCCACTCCATCCTTCATCCAAGAACCACAGAGATGAAGTAAATTAGCCACAGGAATAGGGATTTCTTCCAGGCTAGAGATACTACAATCCTTCTCTGAATATAAGAGCTGGCTTTAAAAGGGAGCATTCACTATTGAGGGGATAACCATGATGAGGTCTTGTGGTTATAATAGTTTTATGATTACTTTGGATCTCTGTAAAGACTCCTGTGTTAGAGTAACTGATTCCCCACTGGAGAGATCACACAAACATTCTTCAACATTAGCCTGTGGCTTTGTTAAGCAGAATTAAAAGAGCTCTGTGTCCATTCCAGTCCCCAGTTATACCCCAAATCTGTCATTCATATGACTGTGGATTCTTTCAGAATTAAACTCTGGGTCTTCTATATTTTTTTTTAAATTACATATGCAAAAATAGTCTAGGGGAAGTCTACACTATATGCTGAAAATTAGGTATTTAAATCAGATAGCTATCCTCTAAAAACCTATAGATGAGTAGGTGATATTTGTTCATTAAAATGCACATATACATACATATTTGAAAAAGCAAAGAAACAAGTTGGAAAATATTTACCTTTTTCTTCTATTAATATCAGGACCTATTGTCTAAGCACCTCTCTCTCAGGGGAAGTCTACCCTATGTGTTGAAAATAAAAGATGCTTAAGTCAGATCACTTAAGTTATATCACTTAAGTCATATCAGTCTTGAATATTCATTGGAAGGATTGATGCTGATGCTGAAACTCCAATACTCTGGCCACCTGATGCAAAGAACTGACTCACTAGAAAAGACCTTAATGCTGGGAAAGATTGAAGGTGGAAGAAGGGGCTGACAGAGGATAAGATGGTTGGATGGCATCACTGACTTGATGGACTTGAGTTTGAGTAAGCTCTGGGAGCTGGTGATAGATAGGGAAGCCTGGCGTGCTGCAGTCCATGGAGTCTCAAAGAGTCAGACATGGCTGAGTGACTAGACTGAACTGAAATTCAGATCACAGTCTTCCAAAAGCCTTTAAACAAAGAAATATATTTAAGAACAGAAATTAAAAGACACCTGTTCCTTGGAAGAAAAGCTATGACAAACCTAGACACTGTATTAAAAAACAGACATTACTTTGCTGACAAAGGTCCATCTAGTCAAAGCTATGGTTTTTCCAGCAGTCATGTATGGATGTGAGAGTTGGACCGCAAAGAATGCTTGTACTGAAGAATTACTGCTTTTGAACTGTGGTGTTGGAGGAGACTCTTGACAGTTCTTTGGACTCCAAGGAGATCAAACCAGTCAATCCTAAAGGAAATCAACCCTGAATATTCAATGGAAGGACTGATGCTGAAGCTCCAATACTTTGGCCACCTGATACAAAGCACCGACATGTTTGAAAAGACCTTGATGCTGGGAAAGATAGAAGTCAGGAGGAGAAGGGGATGACAGAGGATGAGATGGTTGGATGGCATCACTGACTCGATGGACATGAGTTTGAGCAAGCTCCAGGAACTGGTGATGGACAGGGAAGCCTGGTGTGTTGCGGTCCATGGTGTCACAAAGAGTCAGACATAACTGAGCAATTGAACAGCAACAACAACATAGCTGCTTTATTTTAGTACTAGAATGAAAACACCAGATTTCCATCTGTAGGAGAATGGGAAAAGTGTGATATAATTATAAAAAGAGTGCTCCTTGGCAATTTAAAAGAATGAACTACTGTTACACATAGCCACATGGATAAATCTCCAAAATATTTCTCCTGAGCAAAAGAATTCAGATACAAAATAATATATATTGCTTGATTACATTTAAATGAAATCCTAGGGCAGGCAAAGCTAATCTATGATTATAACTCAGTAAAGGATGCACTTCTGGGATGATGGATGGTAGGAGGGTTTAACTTGGATAAAGCACAATGTGGCTTTCTGGAACGATTGAAATATTCTATGTCTTGACAAGGATATGGTTTACAGTGATGAATTCACGTGTTCAGTTTAGTTACTCAGTCGTGTCCGACTCTTTGCAACCCCATGAATCGCAGCACACTTCCCTGTCCATCACCAACTCCCGGAGTTCGCTCAAACTCATGTCCATCGAGTCGGTGATGCCATCCAGCCATCTCATCCTCTTTTGTCCCTTTCTCCTCCTGCCCCCAACCCCTCCCAGCATCAGAGTCTTTTCCATTGAGTCAACTCTTCACATGAGGTGGCCAAAGTACTGGAGCTTCAGCTTTAGCATCATTCCTTCCAAAGAACACCCAGGGCTGATCTCCTTTAGAATGGACTGGTTGGATGTCCTTGCAGTCCAAGGGACTATCAAGAGTCTTCTCTAACACCACAGTTCAAAAGCATCAATTCACATGTTAAAACTAATCAAATTATACACCCCAGCATATACTTCATTTCACTGTATGACTGCTATACCTCAATAAACATGTTTATATGAAAGAAAAAAAATACACAAAATAAATATTTTTAAAATAAAAACATAGATGCCCAATGTCACTTATGCATAAAAACCACAAAACATACATATTTCTATTGATACAAATATGTCTATGTATATCATTTAAAGCAGTATTTCAACATTAAAAGAATCTGAATTAGTAGCTGTTCCTGACTCAACACTAATAACAACAGTAGCATTACATTATTTATATTTTATGACAGCCTTTATAAAGAACACTATTGTACTTGCCCAGTTTAATGCATAAAGCCACTGCATATTTAAAAGTAGCATGACTTGCCCAGGAACATATCACTTCTGAGAAGAAGTAAAGCTGGAACTTGAATCCATGTGCGTACTACCTCAGAATTTGAACCTTTAACTACTATATTACACTTCTCTTCACAGAAAGGTTACAGGTACTCTCTAGGCAGCCTTGGGTCTGTCTAGGGCCTCAGACAATCTCTTCAGGCACTATCCATGACCTCCAACTCCACTTTTTTCTAGGGTTTCCAGAAGCTATTCTATCACCTTGTATCTGGTTCTAACCTTCTTACCTTCCAGGTGGCTCAGTGGTAAAGAATCCGCCTGCCAGTGCAGGAGAGGAGGGTTCAGTCCCTGGGTTGGGAAGATCCCCTGGAGGAGGAAACGGCAAACCACAAACCACTCCAATATTCTTGCCTGGGAAATCCCATGGACAGAGGAGCCTGGTGGCCTATAGTCCATAGGGTCACAAGCGAGTCAGACACAACTGAGTGATTGAGAGTGTGCATGTGCACACGCACGTGCACACACACACACATACTGTGCCCCTCCCCCCCTTCCTATCTAGTTCCTTCAGATAGATGCCTCAGATAGAATGACTGCTTGGCTTTTACCTTTGGCTTTACATTTAGCTATTATCTTCTAGCTCCAGCTTAGCTAAACATTCTGCAGCCTTCAGCCTAGTCCTTCTCCACCAAGGCAAAACACCCTGGCTCTCAGGACACTTACCTAAGTCTAGAACCCTGCACCTAGATTTTCCAGAAGTGGACTCTGGGTAATTTCTCTCTCTGTGGAAATGCAGGGTGGAAATACTGAACAAGTCTCCTTGCTGAATTTGTCTTAGGAGACTAGATGTCTACTTCCTTTCTACAAAGAAGCTCTTAAGTTAATTTTTAAGCAATGGGATGAAGATAACTTTACTATTCACCAGCACAAAATTCAAATGTGCTGGCTCTTAGAAAAAGCAGTCTTTATCAGTGTTTTAGATGTCTGACTCACAGACTCTGAAAATTCGACCACTTTATGTTTTCTAAAATTCAAAACTGATTTCAAAAGCTAAGGCTAGATCTGGCAAGAAAGCAAGAGAAATAAGAAATAGGTTAGAATGTAAAACAAACAACCTTTCAGCAAGCTATGCCTTTTAACCTCGGGAAATACTCTGGTGCCTTGGAGAACACAGGTCAATGTATCGGTCTTTCACTTTATTAAATTATTAGTATTAAAAAATAACTCTGAGCAAGCAACAAAACACAGCACAGCGCTTTCTACAAATAAAATTTAATTTGCTATCTCAAGAGCTGCTGGCTTTTATCGCTGAAGATTGGAGCATGGTATTTTCAGGGAGAAAGTTTTTTTTTTCTATCTGGTTTGGAGAAAACATGGCCAACATTAGTTCCAAATATTTTATTTCAAACATAAAGTACAGAACCAATACTAATAAACAACAGGCTCTTATGCCAACATCAGTGCATGTTTTTGTTATTGCATTATATTCCATGAGAGTTATTGTGCATAATTAAATAGAAAAAAACCCTTGAACTTGGAATTATAAAACCGTCACCACAAACCAACAATTCCACTTGATGTGTATTAAGTCATTAAATTTATTATAAAAAAAAAGAGGAGGAGGGGGAAAATCTTTTCCTTGTAAATCATTAAAAATGCATGAGGGTTGAAAGCATAGCAAACAGCCTATATGCTTGCTTAGCAAACTACTGCAGAAGAAGGCACTGCAATTCAGAACAGAAAATGAGGTTTTCTTGAAATCAGAATGACCTGTTATCAAAATGACAACCACAAGGGCTATCGCGAAGGAAAGACTTCTAAATTCTAAGAACATAAATGTTGTTCCTAGTGTCCTGGATAAACAATGTTTGGGGTGAGGGAGGCTGGCCATGGTCTAAGGAGTCCTACAATTGAACAGTTCAGAATGGGATCTGTGAAAGGCAAGGTCCAAAAAACACACACAGAGTTAGCACCTGGCTTCCAGACAAGGGTTGGTCCAGTGTGCACCACAACCATACCAGTAGCTGAGACAATGGTTTTGAGGCCAGTTATTTCAGCAACAGAAATTACGTCAGTCTGTTTGGAGGATTACTACAGCCCATGTCACAATCCGCAAGGCTTCCTTCCCAGGTGGCGCAGTAGGTAAAGAATCTGCCTGCCAATGCAGGAGATGCAAGAGACATGGGTTCAATCCCTGGTTTGGGAAGATACCCTGGAGAAGGAATTGGCAATCCATTCCAGTATCCTTGCCTGGATAATCCCATGGACAAAGGAGCCTGGCGGGCTACAGTCCATGGGGTCGCAAAGAGTGGGACACGACTGAAGCGGCTGAGCACATGTCACAGTCCAGTCTGTGTCAGCACCATGAGTTTTCTCTGAAAAGCTTTTTATTAATGTGTTATAACAGGGAAGCACTAATGAAATGGGCAGGAGCAGAGAGAAAGGGATTAAAGTTGCCAGGGACAGATACCCAGTGAAGCTGGCTGAGATAAAAATGCATCCTTAACAAAGAGAAAGTCAAAGGCATCCAAAGATCGGATACTGAGTTAAGTCAGACCACTTGGGAACCTGCACTGAAAGTGAGGTATGGAAGCTCCTTTGTCTGCCTCATGGAGTCACACTGAATCTTCTGGGAGAAGGGGCTATATGGAAATAGCGTACATTTCTGATTTTTCTGGTGCTAGCTGGATATTGGATCCGTTTTTCTTAATCCACACCAGCTCTTTTTTACTGACAACTTTGCTGCCCCTTACTAATTTAGATTTGTTTGTGGTGTTCGATGCCATGACCCAATGCTGATCGCAACTTTGTAAGATTGCCCATCTAACTGACTGCATCTTTCTTTTCTGGGACATCTTTTATTTTTAAATTAAGGGAACTGATTGGCTTATTCAGGTCAGATTTATTCCTGGTCCAGTCAGTAGTGACCGGAAGAATCAGTAAGTTTCCCATTCACCAGGGTGAGAACAAGTCTCTGAGAAGGAAATGTGGACATGACAAACAAAATAACTAGACATCGACAATCATACAACTATATGCTTAGCCCTTGAGTTGTCAGGAATTGAACTCACAGAAAATATATGCTATCTCAGGATAATACGTGTATCTTCTCAATGATTTCTCTACTTCTCCAATTCTAAGATGAATATATTGTTTACATTTTAATACTTTTCAAACTGAGATGGAGACTGCAATCAACCTATATATTTAATACAGTGTTTTCCTCCCTGCATGTAATAGCTGCTATTAAACTGATGATGTGTCATAAGTTCAAATTTCTCCAAAAATTGAGGAAATATGGAAAGCATGATTCTACTGGCTCAGTTTCATCAAAAGCTAAAAATCAAATCACTTTGTATAAAATTGCTGTGAAGCACCATGTTTTTAATTGCTGTGTTTTTGTCTCACTTTTGTTTGAAAATGACAATTTCATCATTTCAGCAGGTAATTCCCCAATCCCATCAAGTTGCCTTGCCCTCTGATGTTGTGCCTAAATCATCTCTCCCTGGATTAACTCATTATTCCTATTAAAGCCTTTGATATATGTCAGAGACATGCCCTTATTTGTGACAGAGCTATAAAAGTGTGTTGCTTTAATTTCTTCAATAAATCAGTTTCTCTGTTCCATTCCCTTAATTATGTGCTATTTTTCTCTGGAATGGCTCCAATGTCTAGGATTTTTTATTCACCTAGAAGTGTTTCCAAAATTTAAATAATGGACACCAGTATAACCTGACCACCCTGCCCTTCCTCTTCTGTGATGTTGCCTTACAAGCAACTCTGAGTGATGCCTTCCCCCTTACCAGATGATTCAACAAAGAACTCAACTACATTTATCCAGCATGCTTACTCATAGGGCATTTGCCCAGCTGTCAAGATTGGCCATTGGGGATTATTTTCACACACAGAACTAATCTTTCACTTTCGTTTCCAATGGAATTTCCTCTTATTATTTTCGAATTCTGAAGTTATTTACTGAGCCCAGTAGTTAGCAACAGATGCCACAAACTGGCATCATCAGCAAGTGGGATGATATGACAGAAAGACCCTTCTCCCTCAATATAGTTTTAGCTCAGGTTGTGACATAGAGAAAACATGGGATTCCGGGAAAGGAGCTAACATCTCTGGCCCTGTGAATGGTAAGAAGATGGGCAGAAGGTGGTTGCTGAGACCCCTTCAGTTCTAACATCCTACAGTATCATCTCTCAGTAGTTTGGTTAATATTTTTCAGAGTTATCAAAGGCTTAAAATCATACTAAGTCCTGGGCCCATACCTATAACACCTCACCAACCTTGCATTCATTAAACATAGTCTCTACCTGTCAGGAAGATGCCATCCAGGCTCTTTCAAAATGCACCTCCACACACACACCAGATGCACACGCACACATACATTTTAATTTGCGAGTGAACCTTTATGGAATCCTATTCTACAGGAGTTCAGCCAGCTCTTAATTTTTTTCCTGATGAATACACACACAAAAAGAAATGATGTCCTCGTCCTTCACCCTGGTAAGATTGCACACTGCCTTCCCCTCTGATAACCTGAAGAAGCAATGATTTATCTGGAATGGCTTCTGCTATTTTCCAATAATCTGATTATAAAGTGGTTAATACAGCAAAAACTTGCCTAATAGACCATGGCCTGCTCCTCGAACTTCTTTTTGTGTTTTTGTTAGGACATCCTTTTTTTAGGTCCCATCCCCTTAATATCTATTAATACTAGTCATACCTAAGCTGAATTGTCACCATTATGAGAACTCTCTCTGATTTTGAAATTTAGAACCCCTCTCTGATTTTTGAAATTTTGTCTGGCTTTTGGGCTCATTTCAGATCACAATTCCACTTGCTAAATGAAGAAATCACTGCCCAAATTAAGTAGACATGATACAACTCTAATCTGCTAGGAGGCAACCCCTCATAATCTGCTGATTCTACAGCGTGTGTTATACTCAAATTACTGCAGAAATCCCTAATTGGCCTTCTGTCAATAGTTATTTTTGCAATGTCTTCATTACTTTCTAATTGACCAAATTAATTTTCTTCATTTTTCTCATTAAATATAGGTTTAGAAGTAATCTCAATTGTGTAGCTTTTCTAAATAGCATTCTTCCTCCAGGCCTGCCCTCATTCTTAAATAGGCATTTTTTTTCTACCCTCAGTGTCTGTTTGTCTATGCAGATCAATCTATCTAATCTATCAATCTATTTAGGTCTAGTGGATTTTGAAAAGTCACCAGTAGCTCAATGTCTAGATTTACAACCTTCAGTTCAGTTCAGTCGCTCAGTCGTGTCCGACTCTTTGTGACCCCATGAATCGCAGCACGCCAGGCCTCCCTGTCCATCACCATCTCCT
Organism: Oreotragus oreotragus; assembly: GCA_006410675.1. Lineage (NCBI taxonomy): Eukaryota > Metazoa > Chordata > Mammalia > Artiodactyla > Bovidae > Oreotragus > Oreotragus oreotragus. Next base: position 307,977 of record SJYX01015631.1, read on the forward strand.
GGAGTTCACTCAGACTCATGTCCATTGAGTCCGTGATGCCATCCAGCCATCTCATCCTCTGTCGTCCCCTTCTCCTCCTGCCCCCAATCCCTCCCAGCATCAGAGTCTTTTCCAATGAGTCAACTCTTCACATGAGGTGGCCAGAGTATTGGAGTTTCAGCTTCAGCATCATTCCTTCCAAAGAAATCCCAGGGCTGATCTCCTTCAGAATGGACTGGTTGGATCTCCTTGCAGTCCAAGGGACTCTCAAGAGTCTTCTCCAACACCACAGTTCAAAAGGGACTCTCAAGAGTCTTCTCCAACACCACAGTTCAAAAGGGACTCTCAAGAGTCTTCTCCAACACCACAGTTCAAAAGCATCAATTCTTCGGCACTCAGCCTTCTTCACAGTCCAACTCTCACATCCATACATGACCACTGGAAAAACCATAGCCTTGACTAGATGGACCTTAGTCGGCAAAGTAATGTCGCTGCTTTTGAATATACTATCTAGGTGCTTAGTCATGTCCAATTTGCAGCCCAGTGGACTGTAGCCCACCAAGTTCCTCTGCCCATGGGATTTCCCAGCCAAGGATACTGGAGTGTGTTGGCATTTCCTTCTCCAGGAGATCTTCCCAACGTAGGGATCAAACCTGGGTCTCCTGCATTGGCAGGTGGATTCTTTACCATTGAGCCACCAGGAAGCCTGGAGATTTTATTAGCAAACATTTATTGAATGATTATTGTATGTCTTGCAATATGCTCAATACGGTGTGAATTCTCTCATTTAATTTACTTACATTTAAAATAACCCCATCATTCTCTATCCAGCTTTAGTTTTTTCCTTGGTTATTTATTACTGGCTGATATTATATATTTATTTAGTATCTGATTTCCTCAATAAGGTAAACATCACAAGCTCAGAAATTTAGTTTTGTCCCCTCCTGTGTCCCTAGAGCTCGAACAGTGCCCGGTACTTAGTAGGCATTCAGTGAATATTTGTGAAATGGATGAATGCTCACGTGAAATGTATGAGGCAGTCACAGTTATCTCCCCATCCTCATTTTAAGCATGAGGAGATGGATGCTTGGAGAAGTTAAATACCGTCGAGGTGAAGGCCGGAGCTGGGTCCTCTGACTGCAAAGCCTCTGTGATGTTACACCCCTCAAGTTACACTGTGATGCTTTCCCACTTTGGCTTCTCCCCAACGGATCCTGAGACCAGGACTCAAGCTTGAGTAGCTCACTTGGGAGGTGACTCCGGGAAGCCAGGTGGGGCTAGGGAAGGGAGACAGGGAAGGGCTGAGAGGAGGCCAGCAAAGCGTCCTCATCAAACCATTCACCCCAGGGACCAGCAGAGCTGACTCCCACTGAGGTGGCCTGGGAGCTGGTGGAGACCAACGGGCTCAAAGTTATCCTGCCCGCCATGTGTGGGGGCCGCAGAGCTCACAGACCAGCTCCCGTCAGCAGCTAGTGAAGGCTGCTCCTGGGCGGGGTGGGGTGGGGGATGGCCCTCCAGCCTGTCTGCCTTGCCCTGCGTGTGGGCTGGCGCTCCCACAGTCAGGCAGACATTCTCAGCAAGGACTTTGCATTTGCCGGGGGCGACGCAGTGGGTCACTACCAGCACCTTTTTCAGATGCCACTCAGACTCTCACCCTCAAAAGGTTGCTGTGTTTTCTCCCAAGCTGACATTTAAAGACCACATATTTATAGGAGAGAAGGCCTTCCTCTTCCCTCCCCCGGGCTTGGCAGCTCTCCTCACCCACACCCTCTTGCTCTCATTTCCTGGGGCCCTGCTAGCCTTCCAGGTCTGGTGTGGATCCCTGTCCTAGGTCCAGGCTGGAGGAAACCCCAGAGATGACTTGCTGCACCTTCTGACTCTGTGAGGGTCTTCCTCTGTAGGAGGGTCATCCCTGGCAGAACTGCAGTCAGATTCCTGGGAGCCCTATCCTGCCCTCCCAAGTCCTGCTGACGCATCTGGTCTCTCTGCTCGGTCACCATCCATAGCTGTGGCCTGAGAACCCTCCTCTCTCTCCCTAGCTTGTGCTGCCGTTCCTGCCCTGATCGGGGTTTCCTGCCTCCAACTGCATTAACTTTCCCAGCAGCCACGCTGGCATTTATTAAGCCTATAGTCAAGACCCTGATGCGGGGAAAGATTGAAGACAGGAGGAGAAGGGCTTGACAGAGGGCGAGATGGTTGGATGGCATCACCGACTCAAGGCACATGGGTTTGAGCAAGCTCTGGGAGATGGTGAAGGATAGGGGAGCCTGCGTGCTACAGTCCATGGGGTTGCAAAGAGTCAATTTCGACTGAGTGACTGAACACAATAACAGGGGGAAATAGACTTGTCCCTCCTGGCCAGGCTGGTCCACGGTCAGCCCAAGAGGCAGTCTCTTTCACAGAGAGATGGAGTTGAACACGTTTCCCTTATTTCTACCTTTCCTTGTTCTGTCTCACTCTGTGGCTCCCTTCTCTTACTGCGGAACCAGCTCCCATTGCCTGATTTTGCTTTGCTGAGCGTTTGGGTTTGGATCTATCTCATTTCCTTGATCCCCTCCCATCCCACCAGCCCCTCTTGAGGAAAAGGATTCGTACACATTCATCTCTGAATCCTGCACATCGTGCAAGGACCCGGCACACACATCAGATAAACAGAGGGATGAGTGCTCAGCTGAAGCCAATGATTGCAAAGTCATCATCCTCCCTGCCTCTCTGCCCATTCTCACTTGACACACCCACGCTCCATCCACCTTGGACCCCAACCCCCACATTCTCATGCCCCGTCTCCTCATCTCTCTCTCTGACATGAGCCCTTGACATGCTCCCTTGTCCCCTTAGAAAAATCCTCCTGCGGATGGAGAAGAGGCCCATGATCTGGCTCTTTCTTCTTCGAGATCAGTGCCTTCACTTCCTCAACTGCAAAATGGGAATAAGAAAAGGGTCTGAGGTCTGGTTCCCCAGAAGCAGAGCCTGGGATGGGCATGCTCATGCATGGAATTTACTGAGGGAGTGCTCCCGGAATAACCTGCCGGGGAAGGATGAGGGCAGGACAGGGAAGGGAAAGGCGCTTGGCAAACATGGGTTCAGGGTTCAGGACAAGTGCACCCTCAGCCTCAGCCCTTGGGGAGTCCTGTGGGGGGTGACTTGCACCATATAGGCTGTTGCTGCTTAGTGGTTCCCGTTGGCCAAGGAGCACATCCTCCAGAGAAGGGCCCAGGTGTGAGAAGCCAGCCCCCAGAGAGCCAGGTGGAGGGCAGGGTGGCACGCCAGCAGCACCTGCTAACAAATACCTGCCTGCTAGACTCGTTGGGAGGATGAAATCAGGCTATTCAAAGTTCTAAGACCAGCGATTGACACTTTAATAGAGTTCAGCGGCTGTTTCTGTCATTGGTCCTCTTGCTTCAAAACCCAGTAAAATCCCACCTCCGAAGTCTTCCTCACCGGCTGTCTTGAGAATTAATCATCTCTTCCCCTGCTGCCTCAGCACGGGGTGTTTTTCCTTCTTATTTAGGTTTTAAAATGGCACAAACAATACATGGGAGATCGTCAGTGTGAAAGATTCTGGCAGAGCCTGACACATACAGGGGGTACACAGAATGTTTCCTCTGCCCTCCCAATCTTCCCCAGAGAAACTCCCCTCGGTGGCACTTTGTGCTTCAAGTGTTATCGATCAGCCTGCCCTGTATTTGGGGAGCTGGGTTTTCCCAGCTGCATTTAGAGACCCTTAATGGGAGGGAGCCGGCTTGCCATTTCCTCTCCCCTGCTCAATAAACAGTTTGCTTAGCCCAGAGTTGCTGCTGGAGCTTCTAGAGGACAGGATGGGGGAGGGGCAGGAGGTCTTCAGCCTTCTCTCCTTGGAGATTCCGACCCTGACCTGAGTCAGTCCAGCATTCTCCTTACAGATTCAGGAAGCAAATTCTCCAGGTAGGTGAGATAAAAATTTGTCCGAGAGGATGCAGTTTTTGAAAGGTGGCTTCTGTCTGTCGAGGACCTTGCTCATTGATTTATTCCGACCTCCCCTGGACTATCATTTGGTGTGTGTGTGCACGTTGAATGACTTCTACTGTGACTAAAAATAGTAAGACACGGTCATTGTGGGGGACTGGGAAATAAAAGTCGGCTTTAATCTCGTCCCAGCAAAATCACTTTTGAGGGACGTTCTCGTGGTCCCAGGATCATGCAGTCTTAGTCGCTTTTGCTCTCCGCCACTTCTGGCCCCTGCCTCACAACAGACCCCCGGGGGACGCATGCTTCTTTCTCTTCTTGTTGCGAACTCAGAGGTGACGTGCCCACCTGCTGGCCAAGCTTCGGTCACCTCCGGTCCCTTTGTCTCTTCTTCCTGGTCCAGAAGAGAGAGGGAAGTGGTCGTTCCCCACCTTATTTTGCTGTCAGTTCCATCACTCAAGAAGGCTTCAAGTTGCAGGAAGGGCCCTAGTTTTGGTGGAGTGGGACTTCTGGGCATCCACATTGCCAAAGCTCGCTTGCTACCAGACGCTCCTCTGTGTTAGCAGTCACTGGAAGCCCGGTCCTCACCTGTCACATGCTTGTCACCTCACGTAAACTTTGCCACAGCCGAGCAATGTCCGCCCCCACCATTCTCAGATAAGGAAACAGGCTCAGCGAGCAGAGGGGAATTGTCTAGGAGCCCATGTGCCCCCCTGACCCCCTCCCCATCCTGTCCTCTCCACTCCCATGACCCTCTGTGCCTCTTAGGTGGACATGAGCATATTCTGTGGGAGAGAGAAGGGGCCTGTGTGTGCCTGTGTGTAAATAGATAAAATTGATCTTTCTCCTGCTAATCCAGGGGTCATGAGCTGCCAGCCTGCTGGCCAAAAAACCTACCACGGCTATATTGTGTTTGCTCCTCACAGGGTTTTAAATTTTTAAAAAAACTGTTGATGACATTTACAGATAAAGAGTATGAGCCTAAAAATCCAGATGTCCAGCTTCTCTTGGAAAAAAAAAAAAAAAGAAAGAAAACTGGCAGTTTAGACTCACATCCCGGCTTGGCCACGGTCAGGTGGAGCTGAGTGGTGGCTGTATCCATTTGACTGGGCAGGTTGCCACCGTCCCCACCACTCCTGATTCCCTCCCCGAATAAAGCCACTGCCAGCCCCTGTTTGTCCCCGGACAAGCATCGTTGCTTTTTCTTACTGGGAGACTGCAGAGGAGAGAGCTGTGCGGCCTAGCCAGCTCGCCTCGCTCAGCGTTGCTCGTCCTTACAGGCATTCCCGGGCTTCCCTGGCAGCTCAGCTGTGAAGAGCCCGTCTGCAGTGCAGCAGACCTCGGGTCACTTCTGGACTGGGAAGGCCCCCTGGAGAAGGGATACGCTACCCATGCCAGTGTCCTTGCCTGGAGAATCCCCCTGGGCAGAGGCGCCTGGCAGGCTACAGTCCACGGGCTCCCAAAGAGTGGGATGTGAGTGAACGACTAACAGCACAGCACAGCGCAGAGGCATTCTCTCCCCTGACCTTCAAATCCCTACCAAGTCATCTTTGTAAATCCCAGGGCCTTAGCACACAGGTGTGAAGAATAACAATAGCTACTGTTTTGGGGGAGTGTGTGTGTTTACCTTGAAGAAGGCTATGGAATTTATCACCCTTTAAATAAACATAAAGGTTGGAAGGACTTCCCAGGTGGTGCTGGTGGTAAAGAGCCTGCCTGCCAATGCAGGAGACATGGGTTCAATCCCTTGGTCGGGAAGATCCTCTGGAGGAGGAAATGGCAACCCACTCCAGTCAAGAGTCTCATTGACAGAGGAGCCTGGCGGGCTACAGTACTTGGTCACAAAGAGTCAGACATGACCGAGCAACTTAGCACACCCACAAATAAACCAGCAGGCTCAGAAAGGTCGAGGGCATGTTCAAGGTCACCCAGCTGATGACTTTTGTCATTAGGACTTTTGTAGTGGCCCTTACTTTTGCACTGAGTTGCCTCACCTTTTGCAGCTTTTCACGCCTATCTCCTTTGCCTTTCAACTTAACTGCTGGTTTCTGAAGGTTTCATAAAAGAAATAGTAACTGAAGCTGAGCCTTGACACTATGACTGGACAGGAATTGACTGAGAGAGGGAGAAGGGCATTTCCATCCAAGGAGCAGAACACAGAGAGAGATGTGGAATAGGGCTAAGTATACATCACGAGGGTGCTGGGAACCAAGGTGAGAACGAAGTAGAAAGGGCTCTTGGGGCCAAAGCAGGAAACCTGGAGTGGCAGTCTGAAGCTATGGAGCTTCTAAGGGCACTAGGGAGCTATGGAAGGTTTTAGAGCAGGAGCAGCCGTGAACCATGTCTGGTGTCATGAAGCCTAGTGTGACAACTGGGTCCAGGCAGACAGTTGGCACTGTGAGACTCCAGAAGAGAGGTGTTGGGGCCCTCCAACAGGCCCCGGGGGGAACTGTGGAGGCCCGCCCGCTCAGTGAGGACTTGGAGGTGGGAGAGCCTGGAGCTGGCCACCTGGAGGCCCGCGGTGCCGTTCACTGGCATGAGGAAGGTGGGCTGTCTGTGCGGAGATGTCCTCCGGGCACCCATGGGAGAGGGCAGCCCTGCAGCAGGAGATGCAGTGACGCCTGCCAAGCCAAGTTGGAGCAGTGAGAACGGAGTGCTCTGAGCCAAGAGCCTGGAGACACCTCCTCTCACACCTGCTGGATTTCCTTTCGCTGATGGCCTCCCCGGCCCCTTCTCTTCCCTCTATGCTTAAGCCCCCAAGAGTGAATATCCTCCGCCTCATCCTAGGGCTTCAAAGCACAGGCCATTGTGCATTTGGCCCCTACAAAGGGTAGCAAGATCCCAGCTATTCCTAGGAAGCAGGCTTTCTCAATACCCAGAGCCCAGGGTCTCCCCAGGCCCTAGCTCGTGTTTCAACAGACCAAAGCCTGGGGGCTGGTGAGTGGTTACCAGGGTCCAAGCCCTCCCTGCCCCCGCCCCAAGGGGGCCCCTCTTCTTCCCTCTTCCTGCGAGCAGAGCAGTGCATTTGGCTTTTTATAAAGCCGATAAATAAATAAGCAAGCGGGCATGATTAATTGATGGCATGGAGCAGACCCAGGCGCTGGGAGTCAGGTGGCCCAGCTTCCTGGTGGAGCTAGGCTTTTCAGCGACCTGGGGCCTGTGCCAAGGAGGGGAAGCCTGCTTTGGGGAAGTGCTTCGGTGTGTGCCTCCAGCATCCACCTTTCTCCTCCTCTGTGCCCGCCTCCTCTAGGCCCTAGACCTCGCCAGGGCTGGAGGCTGGGGGCCAACAGGTACCCCTGCCCTACCCTCATCTCTTCTCCCAGTCTGAGTGCCCTCGGGCTCAACACCCCAGGATTGCTCCAGCCAGCCCTCTCCCCCAAAGCTAGGTCTCCCCGCATACCCCGTCCACACCTCAGTAATCCCACAGTGCATGACCCCAGCCTTGGGTTCCTGTGTGTTGGCAATGTGGGGTACCCTGACCCAGGGGAAAGGGCTCGTCCAAGGGTCAGGCTGATGGGCGGGGGCGGTAAGGAGCTGGTGCTGATGGAAGTACCTGAAGATCAAGCCCGGGGAGAGGCCGGGCACCCGCTCCCTGGGCCCCAGCAGCGCGCGCCCGGGGGAGGGCGCGGGCTGGACCGCGAACTCCAGGTCCCGCGGGGCGCTCTCCGTGNCAGCTTCAGCATCATTCCTTCCAAAGAAATCCCAGGGCTGATCTCCTTCAGAATGGACTGGTTGGATCTCCTTGCAGTCCAAGGGACTCTCAAGAGTCTTCTCCAACACCACAGTTCAAAAGCATCGATTCTTCGGTGCTCAGCCTTCTTCACAGTCCAACTCTCACATCCATACATGACCACAGGAAAAACCATAGCCTTGACTAGATGGACCTTAGTCGGCAAAGTAATGTCTCTGCTTTTGAATATACTATCTAGGTTGGTCATAACTTTTCTTCCAAGGGCAGCGTCTTTTAATTTCATGGCTGCAGTCACCATCTGCAGTGATTTTGGAGCCCCCCAAAATAAAGTCTGACACTGTTTCCACTGTTTCCCCATCTATTTCCCATGAAGTGATGGGATCAGATGCCATGATCTTAGGCATGAATAACATTCCCCTCAGTAGCATCTCCCTCTCTCAGAGAACACTAAGCATTGAATGACTTGCCTGGGTTAGCAGGAACCCCAACCCCACCATTTCCTGACAATTCTACAATGAAGTCATGTAGAATGACTCTTGCTCAGTAGAGCCAAAACTCTGATGTGTCTTCTTGAACCTAGAGAACTCCCCTACTGCTGTAGAGTGCTCATTGTTCCTGAATGAACTATATTCCATGGGGCTCCAGGTACTCTATCCTTGCCAATGCAAATCCCTACTGAATATCCTATAGGTTTTCAATGCTATGCTTGGTTTGGTCCAAGGCAAAACTGCTCTGGGCTCTGGAATTTATATGTGTGTGTGTGTACATGTGTGTTTGTGTGTGTTTTAATTCACTGAAAAAGCTGCTTCACAAGCTCAACACTGCACCCAGAAGATCTGAATCAGGGTGTGTTCCAGGGTCCTCTGTCTCTTTGGCCCAAAAGAGCCATCCCTTTCACGATTGTAACAAGGAGTTAACATCTTAGATTCACGTATTTCAATCCTCAGAGTTACTTATTTCAGAAGTTTTGAGCCCTCTCTTCCAAATGAGCTGGTCAAAGCCACTCAGGCTACTTCAACAGATCCAGACAGCTTAGAATTTTAGGAAAAAAGAAAGAGACGCTCAGTCCTGACTCTCAGTTGGTTCCTGGGCTCCTATGCAAATCTACCCCCTCCTCCTTTGCCCTGTGCAGCTGGAGTTTCCTTAGCCAGATACCTTGATGCACCCTCTGAATGATTGCTACAGACATTAAAGTATTTTGCTAGCGTCTTCTTTCTACATTTCTCTCAAAGGCTCTATCCACACCTGATTGACCACTTTAACTGTCTACTTGGCTGGCCAACTTGGCCCAACAACCACAGTGACGGTGTGGGTGTTTTTATTGAATAAACTGCTTTTACTGTTTTTACTGGCTTGACCAGTCAAGCAGATGAAAAGACGTTACATGTGCTTTTAAAAAATTAAACCATTTTTGGCACTTTGATCAGTAGTTTGATGAAATCCAACTGATTTTTACTTGACTTTGACACAGGTTAAAGCTTAAAATTTCTTTCACTTACGGCTTCCTCTTCTTACTAGCCAAAATCCACAGGACTAGTCTAGCCAGTATTGATTCTCCTTTGTCAGTTTTCTCATGTGCTACTCAGGCATGAAATCTGATGTTCCCTACTCCTGCCTTAATATCAAGACTTTGAATATATTAATAGTTGGACCGAGGGGTCCTTCTCCTGGATTTGCCCCTCACTAGCTACATGATCTTAGACAAATTACTTTGCCTTCTTTGTGCCTTAACCCTCAACTGTGAAATGGGCATATTAAGAGGATCTGCTATTGTGAGGAATCAAATAGAAAATGCATGCAATATCACAGTAAACAATAAATGTTAATGGCAGCTAACTGTATAGAACATTTTCTATGCATCAAGTCTTGTGCTAAGAGCCTCTAAGATGATCACATTCATTGTTATCTATTATTTGTCCAAGATATTTAAATTTCACAAATATTGGGTCATTAGTCTGTAATGCAATGGCAGCCCACTCCGGTACTCTTGCCTGGAAAATCCCATGGATGGAGGAGCCTGGTGGGCTGTAGTCCATGGGGTCATTAAGAGTCGGACACGACTAAACGACTTCACTTTCGCTTTTCACTTTCATGCATTGGAGAAGAAAATGGCACCCCANCCACTCCGGTACTCTTGCCTGGAAAATCCCATGGATGGAGGAGCCTGGTGGGCTGTAGTCCATGGGGTCATTAAGAGTCGGACACGACTAAACGACTTCACTTTCGCTTTTCACTTTCATGCATTGGAGAAGAAAATGGCACCCCACCCCAGTGTTCTTGCCTGGAGAATCCCAGAGACAGAGGAGCTTGGTGGGCTGCCATCTATGCGGTCGCACAGAGTCGGACATGACTGAAGTGACTTAGCAGCAGCAGGAGTAGTCTGTAATTAGAGCTTTTGTGAATACAAAGATTAGTGAGATACCACTTGGTAATCAATTAGTTTATATGCTTAAAAAAAAAAGGACAAAGACACAAAAAAGCATGATAAGTGGTGATTTCAAGAGAGAGCTACATAATATTAGGAGGGCATTTAGCATAGATTTACTTCTCTTGGAGCATAGGTATTATCAAGAGGCCTTCTTGAAGGAGGAGGTATTTAATGATGGGTTTGTTTAAACAGGCAATAGTAAAACTAAGAAGAAATGAGCAATCATGATAGCACCAGCATTTGTAGAGTGTGTCCTACATGCCAGACATTGTGATAAGCAGATGACTTGTCTTGTTTAATCAACCCCATAAATTAGGTATTATCATATACCAATCCCATTTCATTCACAAGGTTGAGGGAAGTTAAATAACTTTCCCAAGAACACAAATCTTTTAACACGGAAATTTCCAGAGCAATTTTCCCAGACATCTTAGGTTGTGCTGAAAGAGGCTCTTGCATAATTCCAACCCCAGCCAAACTCCCTTAACAATGTTATTTCACACCATATGCATTGAGGTTGGCCTGAGTCAGCCATTTTTTTCACTTGTGATTTTTTTCTCCACCCCCCACCTCCTTTTCCAGTCAATATTCATTTTAAATGCAAGAAGCCAGCCTCTTTTTTAGCTGACAAGGCTGGTTGATCACACATCTTCAGCTACATAAATGACAAATGCCCATTTAGGTGTGGGGTTGACTCTAAACATTCAAGAAAGATATATTCAAGAGAGAAAAGGCAGGGGAAGCCAACAATTTGCTGAGCAAAGGATGTGGTGACCATTAGAGGCCCAGTGATCCCCAAATACTATTCTGAAAAAGCCTCTTGATTAGGAAAGGTGAAAATGGCAGCCTTCAAGCATCCCATCTCCAGCCCCTGTGTTCTCTTCCCTGGTGTTTTCCTGGAGTGAAAAGAATCTGTTTACCCAGGGCAATGAAAGCCCTTCCTCCAGATACATCTCATTCAGCTCTAGTCCTATTGCTCCTTATCCCACCTTGGGGATTCAGTAACTCCCTCTTTCTGGGAAACATGCGTGCCTGGTGCTATTTCAACCCTGGCTGCCCATTTGAATTATCTAGAACTTTGAAAAATACCTTAGCCCCACTCAAGACTAGTTAAATTAGTATCCCTGGAGATGATGGGTCCTGGGCACTGCATACTTCAGGCAGTGTGGCAGTCAGCCACAGTGCAAAGCCACACTTTGCAGAATTGGCTTCAGATGTGTCTGATGTTTTTCTCATGGTTGGACTGCCCTTGGGTTTGAGGAGGAAGACCATATAGGCAAAGTGCCCTTTTTATCAAAGAACAGAGCCATTCTTATCACAACTTTGGGCTTTGCTCTTGAGAATAACTATGCTAAACAGCAGCCCGAGTCAGATGTTCTGTCCTCACATAGACCCGGCACCTACACCTATATGATCCATGGCAAGTCTATTTCTCTAAGCCCTAGATGCTTCATTTGTAAACTGGAGTAACAATCAACCTGACTTAACACATTACATTTATAACATTTAGGGTCATGTCAAGCACATGGTAAGGAATGATAATCATTATTTATCACTATTATTTATGATCTTGGGCAAATTTCTCCCATCTTTCCTTAAACATGTAATAGTTGAACTAGATGATACAGAAGGTGCCTTTAAGTTATATATTCTTGGACTCTGGACAGACTTATTCAGATTGTTTGCAAATGAAAAAGAAAAAGTGGACGCATCAATGTACGCTAATTTACAAATTCTCATTCTAATTATCTAATTACTCTTTGTAACTGAAAGCTGTATTAGCAATTCAGCCAATATTAATTAAATTCCTCTACATCTCAGAATCAGCTACAATGTATAAGAAAACACTGAACATAGAAATTAGGAAATATAAGTTAAATTAAGGATGGGAACTTATATTATTAATGAATAAGTTAGAACAGAGTTGTGTTTCAGTACTAAAGATGTGCTTACCTTGACCCATCCAGGCACCCTTGAATGGATGCTATCAGGACCACCATGGTGAATGGAGGGCTGGGTTAGGAGTATGGCCTGGGATGGTAGAGATGATCAGGGTATGGCAGAGCAGAATGGAAAAGAGTCACCTTGAGGAGCACTTGGTAATCACCATCCAGCAGGTGGAAATTGGCTAGCATGGCCCCAGGGTCCTCCCTGCAGTATAGCCGGCAGTTCAACTGCAAGATTAACTTGGGATTCCTCACTTGTGAAATGAGGATAGAAATTCCTAGCTCTTGCAAATTCTAAGCAATTTAAATGGGACTATCCATTTTTGGAAAAGCTTGTAAACATGAAAAAATGATATTCAAATGTATTATTATTTGTGAACATTTAGGGTGGAAAATAGTGAGCAGTGAATTGATGGGTTTATCATATTTGTACAGGAAAACACATTCTTCCTGTCTACAAAGCTCAGTGATGTTGGCTCAACGGACAGAAGTGGCAGAAACAAGCCTTGTAAGCTTCCCCTCTTGTAAGTCTTGAGGCCACTAGGGTAAACTGTGGACTAACTCAGTCAAACAAATGATACGAAGGAGGTTGGATTCAGCAAAGCTGGGAATTAATGGCAAATTTGCTGCTTTCAGATAAGAGCCTCTGTTAATTAACATTTTAAATTTTAATGTGTCAATAATTTAGGAGCCCAGTTGGCTTGGGTTGTGGGACTTTTTTCTTCCTTTTATGAAGAATAATTTTGCAAGAGTAAAATCAAGGAGTAGGACATTTCTGCAGAATTCATTAGGAAGGTGAGGAAAGGTTAGTCTGTCTCAAAATGTCTATTCTTTTGTTGAACCAGCAAAGATTAGTTCCTGATTTTTATTTTAATGTCCTATGAGATTTAGAGTGATGAATCTTATCCCAATATTTGAGACATGTGGCTTGAAATTGGGACTATCTCAGAAAACAGGTAGAATGCAAAAAAAAAAAAAAAAAGAGAGAGAGAGAGAAAGAGAGAGATTTTGCTGTTCAATTACTGCCCAGGTTAAAGCATTCAGATTGTGTCTAAAATGAATCAATGCAATTATTTAGAAGGTGCAAATTTCAATACACTCTTTGTTTCATGTAGAGCAGAGGCTGGCTAACTACAACCCATGAGCCAAATCCAGCTCCTGTCTGTCTTTGTAAATAAAGCTTTTATTGGGACAGAGCCATGTTTATTTATTTACTCGTTGCCCAGGACTGCTTTTGCACTACAACAACAAAGCTAAGTAACTATGACACAGACTCCATGGCTCTCAACCCCTGAAATCTTTACTCTCTTTTACCAAAAGTGTTTGTCAAGACCTGATATAATCTTAGGTGTTTTTAGGTGTTTTAATATCTATTAGAAGAAGATAAAACTGTCAAATCTATGTTTTTGAATTTGTTTGTTGTTGAGGATAAAGTATATAAGTATATAAGATTTTTAGTTAATTTTTAAAAATGCTAAAATATAAAAAGAAAGTGGTGGCATGTGAAATTCTGATATTTGAGAAATGCAGTTTCACTGGGAACCAAAATTTTGATTTTTACATTTCTCTGTTTCTGAGAAATCCTGGCCTAAGAGAGATTTTTAAACAAGTATTCTCTTATTCTCTATTTGAGTCTTAAAATAGTTTGGGCGAAAAATTAAACAGGTAACAATAATGATTTTTCACTTATATACATGAAGATTGATGTAGATGAAAATATATTTGCAATCAAAAAGTCATAAGCAAACTGATTTTTTTGGGGGGTGTGGGGAGTAGAAAGAGCTTTTGAGATAAAATTCTAGTCTTAGCTCATCAGAAAATTGGTCTTGGCTTACTGGAAATTTCCATAAGGCCTGATAATAGAGAGTCCTTCAGCTTGGTCACATGACAATGTGCACAGGAACTCAAACTAATTTGGCCCTTCCTCCTGTGGTCAAGCACACAGAATTAAAAGAAAATTATGTACTGTACAGTCCCCATAATGTACTGCCTTGAGCTTACTCTGGATGGGCAGCTCTCTAAGTGCATACCATGGAGGTATGCAGACTTGAAATTTTTTTCCCCCAGTAGTTTGGTAACCAAATAACCTTAGGGAAGAAAACTGATTTAAACAGATTTGGACCTCCTCCAATTTACTGCAAGATTTTTCAAGATCTTCAGGTCTTGATGAACAATGGAAGATGCAACTTTGCCCAAACTTTCCTCACCACAGAACTCTTCTCTCATGGAGTATTTTGGGAAATGCCACTTTTAAGAATCTAGAGGAAAGTGGATATAATCAGCTGGGCATCAATATGATTTTGAGTCTAGAATTTATTTTGGCATTTTTGGGGGAAATTCATTCCCTTTTGGAAGTATCATCAACATAATGGGAAACAAATTTCATGATAGTAGGTGGTACAACTTATAAACATGAAAGTAGTGTGCAGAGAATACTCGAGAACTCTGAAGTCAGTTTGTAATACAACTTTTAGGAGACTAATTAAAAATAAATACTAAGATCCTTTAAAATGTGCATTATCTTTTAGTAACCTATTCTTTTACAAATTTGTCTTTTGGAAAAATCAGAGATGTTCATAAGGGAATATCTGTAGAGTGATTTATAATACAAAAAAAATGGAAACAATTTGAATGTTCAATAAAGAAGACTGTTGGAAAGGATTAAATATATTAGAATATTAAATAGACAACAGAAATCATGTTACTAAAGAGTACTTATTGACACAGGAAATTGCGCATGATACATAATTAAAAGGAAACACTACTAAAATGTATTCACATTATCTTACTTTTATAAAACTATAAGTGAATAAACATGAAGAATACTAAAAAGACTTACATAAAATACAGAGTGGGATTATTTGGGCTGTTGGAATTATGCATAAAGTTTCTCTTCTATTGCTAATACATTTTCCACCTTTCCTACATTGAGCTTACAATTAGGAAAAAAGGTTAGGCTCAATTACAGTAGAAAATCCTACAGAAAATAAACTTCTCTTTCATATCACTTTTTGCTAAAGAACCTATAACATGACATATTTTGCAAATGCACTAAGCTATCTATTGCTAGGACCAGAAAGAAGTTTCTCCCAGATGCATGTATGGCAAAGGATGATACCAGAACTCTAGAGGCTTCATGACTAAAAATCACTCTTCTCGTTTTGTTCTCTTCAGAAATATGTCAACCTGAGGAACGGTGGTGCCAACATCCCAAGAAATGACCTCTGGTGTGTAATCCAGGTGGATAATTTCCCTGAATACATTGAGGCCTGACTCAGCTTGTCCTATGATACATATCTACTCCACCTATTTATTGCCCAGACCTCCACTGTCTTGTCATTCCCTTCTCCTGTCCCTATTCCCCACAACCTGATGGTGCCAGAAGTGTTGGAGTCAGGGCTGCTGAAGAAGGATTTCCTTAGGCTGGAGACTCTTCCAGACAGGATCAGGCTTGGCATCACAGCTAGTTCTGTGAATTAGCTCTTTCTTTACCTTTTTCGGTAGAATTATGAAAACATGCACAAGTCTCTGTCCACTACATTTTTAAAAATTCCTCCAATATTATACATTATTTAAATCTATGTCTCTGCTGCATGGTTCTGGCCTGAGGTACTCTGCCATGAATTCACCTTGGTTAAGAAGTGTCCCCGTTTCTGGACCTCAATTCCCTTGCCCATTTAATAAGCTGTCTGGATTTACACAACAAACATTTATTGAATTCTTGCTCTGGGGTCAAAGATGCATAAGACAGATATAGCTCTTGTCTTAATATATCTTATAATTTAGTAGAATGGGCAGATTTTATGTATATATACTTTTTAAAGCAAAGATGGTATTGCAGAAGACAGTATATGAAGATTTTACTGGATCCATAGATAGCCCATCTAAGCCAGACTCAGGAAGTCATGAATGAGCTACTGACATACAAGAAACAATTTGCAGAAGACACACTGAAATATAAGTAAGAGTTAGTGAAAGAGCAGTAATGGAAGACAGCAATAGCTTACTAAAACCCCAGAAACAAAGGATAAGTAATGAACTCAAGAGATTCATATAACCAAAAGAGAATGTGTGATAAGGGAATGGAACAAAATGAGAACAAGTCACATTCCAGAGTTTAGACCAGCACTATCCAAGATACACAATGTGAGCTATGTATGTAATTTTCAATCTTCTAGTAGCCATATTTTAAAAAGTAAAAAAGAAATATCTGAAGTTAAATGTAATAACCTATTTTAGTTAATCCAGTATAATTAAAATATTATTTCAACATGTAATCCATAGAAAATTATTAATAAGATACGTTATATCCTTTTTTTCCCTAAATCTTTGTAATCTGATGTTCACAGTTATCACTTTCTCAATTCAGACTCACCATATTTTAACTACTGAACAATCACATGTGTCTAGTGGCTACCGCACTGGACAGCACAAATTTAGATTGCATCTTTAGGAGAATGCAGAGCCACCAAAGGTGCTTCATGGATAATTAATTTGATGGGAAAGGGTAGGAAGCAGGGAAACTAGAAAGATTTTTGTAGAATCTAAAGCAAAGAGTAAAGTGGGGGGCGGGGATAAACAGATCTCATTAGCGTCAAGAGATACTCTGGAGGTAAACTTTACCATTTTGACATGCATATAAGCCCATGGAACACCCAGACCCAAGAGCTACTTCTTAAAGCATAATGATGCACTTAATTTTTCCCTCTCTGACCTCTTTAAGGTGAAAGTCACAGACCTATATAGGAAGTCACAAAGGCCATACGGTTTCCTAGGAGCACACAGCAAATGGTTTGGGCAAGTGGTTGATGGTGCTATTTTGACCCTTTCTCCTCTGTACAGAGAAAGAAGAATCATCCAGAAAGTCCGAGAGTGTTTGTTGCTTCCCCCCCACCGCCCCCCCATCGCTGACACACTGAATCTATGGAGAAAGGAGGGGAGGAGGAGGCAGATGGAGAAAAGTGCTTCTCAGGGGTGATTACAGCCAGAGAGGGGCTTGAAGAGACATCCCTGGGCCCCATATTTCTTTTGCCACCAGTGACTTTCAAATCAAATGAGCCCAATCTGCAGATCAAAATGAGATTTTTCTTATTGACTTCCCTGAAAGCTTAGCCGGCTCTCCACAAATCGAGTCATGTGTATCCTGCATCATCATCAACCACAGCCGACTGCAGGGATGTTGGAACTGGGCTGATGCTGGCAAATATGTCACTGATGCATGAGGCCAGGGAAAATCCAGCTCTTATTGGCCTGGCACTGCTGACCTGGTTTGTCCATAAATGAAGAGCAAATGCAATTTGCAAAACACATAGAACTGATAAGGGGCTACAACAAGGCGGGGCTGGAGTCACTTTGCTAAGAGCAGGCATGCTTGAAGGGGAGACAAAGCAGATTTCAACCTTGAAATTGGACAGACAGCATTTCTTAAAGTCTGCTCTGGGCACCCCTTTTCCTCGTCAACATCTGAAGAGTGTGTTAAAAATCTGCATACCTGAGTCTAACCCCAGACCTGCTGAAAGGGAGGAGTGCCTGGGATGGGGCCTAGGAAACAGTCATGCTTAAGAAAACCTGTAAGATTCCTGTGCATATTAAGGTTTAATAATTTGAGGAAGGAAGGTAGAACAAGAGGATTTCCATTCGTTTATTGGGAAAAACAGCTTGGAATCAGTCTACCTGGCTTGTCATTCAGACTTTGCTTCTGGCTAACTGGCTGACTCAGAGTGAGGAGGAAATGGGGGGTGGGGATGCGAAATCAGAAGAGGGTGTTGGCCTACTTCCTTCATGTAAGAGCTGTGTGATGATGCTTTATAACCAAGTCTCACTGTCACCACAAGAAAATGCAGGGTGAAGTCAGGTGACCTTGAAAAATCAGATTCTGGCATTATAGCTCTGACATTCTATTTCATGAATGACATTCTATTTCTAACCCCAGTTCCTTCTGTAAAATGGGGAGGTTATCTTCCTTTTGAGCTATGTTATTTTCAGAAGCCAGGGAAACACCATTTTTTTTTTTCAGTTTAAAAGGTAGACACAAACAGAAAGTGGTGGTATTAATCCAATACAGACTTATCTCTACTTAGCACAGTATTTGTTGTAAGACTGTATCTACACTGATAAAATACCCTTAAACGCGTAACGTTTTTTGTTTGTTTGAACAAAGCACACTACAATATAAAAGGATATATATATTTTCCTTTTACTATAGATTAAACTCAGGTGAAATGGCCTAGATTAACCTCTGCTGACCCTCTCTGTAACACAACACTAATTTTGTAAGGGAAAAAGAGATTCACCTTAAGATATTCCAGGTTTTCCACATATTAAAAAAAAAAAAGTCCTCAATAATGGCCATGCCTTAACTTAGCTTTCAAATCTATCAATAATTCAGCTACTATCTCTTTCCATGTAGCCAACAGTAGCAAAATTTGATTATTTGATAAGATATCTTGTGTTTTTCTACTCACAAATCTGTGCTTATTTCATGCCAAATCCTTGGACTGGAACATTTCTCTGCTTATCAAATATCCTCCTATCAACACGGAAACATACATTACCATATGTAAAATAGATAGCCACTGGGAATTTGCTGTATTACTCAGGGAACTCAAACCAGGGCTTGGTAATAACCTAGAGGGGAGGGATGGAGAGGAAGGTGGGAGGGATGTTCAAGTAGGAGGGGACATGGGTGAACCTATCGCTGATTCATGTCGATCTTTGGTAGAAACAAACACAGTACTGTAAAGCAATTTTCCTTCAATTAAAAATAAATTAAAAAGTATCTTCCTATCAAACTTCTATCTATAAAAATATCATAGTTGTATACAAACATTTCATTTCAAAGATGTCGACTTTGATGCTGTATATGAAAGCAAAACAATCACACAAACAAAAAGATAGTTCATGACCTCATAAGTATCCAACCTTAGGGGAGCAATTAAATAAATATAGTCATACAATAGAATCCAGGTATCCCCTGCTTTTCAAAAGTTTGCTTTACATCACTTCTCTTTTTAGAAAAACCAACATTACCTGGTTTTGCTCACTGAAAGAAATCCAAAGATTATATCCACTTTTATGAAAAAAGACACAACGTGAAAATAGCATTCATCACTGCTTTGCAGTGAGCCATTATAGAGGCAGCGTGTACCCTAAGAAGCAAGAACAATGCCCACAGAACCCTTCCCTGGGAACCACACTCAGCACCTCAGCCTCAAGCTGCCATAGCTTTAAGCTGTGTGATCATCTGTGCTTCATCTCAATTTATTTTGTACATCCATTAGCAAGATGTGTCCTAAAGTACTTTCTTTTTCACTTTACAATATTTTGTCTGATGGAATGGTCACAGGAACGCTTTACTTTTAGAGAGCGAGGGACACTTGTACTCTACTCTAGATTGTATACTGTTGGAAAAGAATATTTACCAGCCTGTGAAGGTGGTCATGATACACCATTAATTGACAGAGAAAAGTAAGCATCATTTAAAAAAACATCCCTAGATAGCATATAGGACACAGATAAGAGAAGCACATGCTGGGTCACTTAGGTGTTAGTTTTGCATCATGACAGAAGGTCCCACAAAGAAGAAAGGAAAAGTCTCAGGACCAGAGCAACAAGGACGCACAGAGAACTGAACTCTCTGCTCAAAAATGTAATACCACTCTAGGTGAGGGAGTCAGATATCCCAGTGCATTATATTACATTCACATAATGCAGCTTCTCTCAGCCTCTGCTGCTCTCCTAGCTTCATTCAACTGTTGTCTGTGTGTCTCAAATCCAAAACATGTACAAGAGGGACTGATCGAGTATTTAGTCATCACCCAGTACTGAGCCCCCACACTGGACGGAGCTCTCAGGCCAGGCCATTTCATGGCCAGTGGTCTGCTCAACCAATAGACAGAGGCCTCTGGCCCAGATTCAGTTACTCACGTGATCATATGACACCAACTTGGAATGGTACAGGTCGGGAACTGCTAGAGTTGTTCCTCTCCAACCCTGTACTCAAAGATTCACGTCTCCTCTCTTAGCACGTTCATCAAATAATATGTGCTGTTATGCCTGTATGGTGGGGGAGAAACAAATAAGGATTGGATTTGGCTCCCAGTGGGAAAAAAAAAAAAAACAACAAAGAATTCAAAATGATGATGACTTAAACACTTGAGGGTTTATCTCTCAAGTGAAAGACATCTGGAGGTGGCCAGTCCAAGCCTTGGTATGGCAACTCTTCACAAAGTCATTAGAATCAGGAGCATCCTAACTCCCTGCCTTCTCACACATTGCTTCATATTATCTTTACAATGTCCGCATGCAATGGATGCTATTTTAACCCCTACTCCTAAAATGCAAAAATGAAAGTGCTCAGGGATTGATAGCTATACTCAGTAAGATAGCTCAGTTGCTCAGTCATGTCCAGCTCTTTGCAGTCCCATGGACTGCAGCACGCCAGGCTTCCCTGTCTATCACCAATTCCCAGAGCATACTCAAACTCATGTCCTTTGCATCAGTGATGGCACCCAACCATCTCATCCTCTGTTGTCCCCTTCTTCCACCTTCAGTATTTCCCAGAATCAGGGTCTTTTCAAATGAATCAGTTCTTTGCATCAGGTGGCCAAAGCATTGGAGTTTCAGCTTCAGCATCCATCCTTCTAATGAATCTTCAGGACTGACTTCCTTTAGTATTGACTGACTGGATCTCCTTGCAGTCCAAGGGACTCTCAAGAGTCTTCTCCAACACCACAGTTCAAAAGCATCAATTCTTTGGCACTCAGCTCTCTTTATAGTCCAATTCTCACAACCATACATGACTATTGGAAAAACCACAGCTTTGACTAGATGGACCTTTGTGGGCAAATTAATGCCTCTGCTTTTTAATATGCTGTCTAGGTTGGCCATAGCTTTTCTTCCAAGGAGCAAACATCTTTTAATTTCATCATAGCAATCTCCATCTGCAGTGATTTTGGAGCCCCAAAACATAAAGTCTCTCACTGTTTCCACTGATTCCTCATCTATTTGCCATGAAGTGATGGGACTGGATGCTATGATTTTAGTTTCCTGAATGGTAAGTTTTAAGCCAGCTTTTTCATATGGCCATAGCTTTTCTTCCAAGGAGCAAACATCTTTTAATTTCATCATAGCAATCTCCATCTGCAGTGATTTTGGAGCCCCAAAACATAAAGTCTCTCACTGTTTCCACTGATTCCTCATCTATTTGCCATGAAGTGATGGGACTGGATGCTATGATTTTAGTTTCCTGAATGGTAAGTTTTAAGCCAGCTTTTTCATTCTCCTCTTTCACTTTCATTAAGAGGCTCTTTAGTTCTTCTTTGCTTTCTGCCATAAGGGTGGTGTCATCTGCGTATCTGAGGTTATTTACTGCGTATCTGAGGTTATTTATATTTCTCCCGGCAATCTTGATTCCAGCTTGTGCTTCATCCAGCCCGACATTTCACATGATGTACTCTGCATAGAAGTTAAATAAGCAGGGTGACAGTATACAGCCTTGACGTACTCCTTTCCCAATTTGGAACCAGTCTGTTGTTCCATGTCCAGTTCTAACTGTTGCTTCTTGACCTGCACACAGATTTCTCAGGAAGCAAGTCAGGTGGTCTAATATTCCCATCTCTTTCAGAATTTTTCACAGTTTATTGTGATCCACAGAAAGGCTTTGGCATAGTCAATAAAGAAAGAATACACAGAAGAACTATACAAAAAAGATCCTCATGACCCAGATAAACATGATGGTGTGATCACTCACCTAGAGCCAGACATCCTGGAATGTGAAGTTAAGTGGGCTTCAGGAAGCATCACTACGAACAAAGCTAGTGGAGGTGATGGAATTCCAGTTGAGCTATTTCAAATCCTGAAAGATGATGCTGGCATATTTACTCAGTATGCCAGCAAATCTGGAAAACTCAGCAGTGGCCACAGGACTGGAAAAGGTCAGTTTTCATTCCAATCCCAAGGAAAGGCAATGCCAAAGAATGTTCAAACTACTGCACAGTTGCACTCATCTCACATGCTAGCCAAGTAATGCTCAAAATTCTCCAAGCCAGGCTTCAACAGTACATGAACCAAGAACTTCCAGATGTTCAAGCTAGATTTAGTTATACTAATGGTGCCATTTAATGGTATGCCTCTATGCATATCCTGTGTCCAGTGATTTTGTGGGTCTTCTCAAAGGGTAGAGTATACTTGGATCTAGGCTAGTCTTGTGACTTGTTTTGGTCCAAACAGTTGTGTAGAAGTAATGGCATGCCAGTTCTGAACTTATGCTTAAAGAGAGCTTGCCCACTTCAATTGTCTCTCTCTTAAAACCTTTCTCATGTGCAGTAGCCTGGACAAGCTGACTGGAACATGGGAGGCACATGGAGCAAATTTGACTCACGCAAGCCAACTAGCCAACACCCAGCAGATCCACCAGCTAAGCAGAGATTACCTAAGTGAGCCCAGCCCTGATCAGCCAATCTCTGGATTCTTGAGCAAAAATAAACGTTCACTATGCTTAATATTGCATGCCACTGAAGACTCATAGCTGTTTAGCAACATTATTGTGGCATTACATAACTGTGAAACAGGCCAGTTAGTAACTTTCCAAAGTCACTCAAATAGTAACTGGTAGAGCCAAGATGTGAGCTTAGAATGTCTACTTTCAGGAGTCTGACATGCCCAGGGAAGGCTTTGGAAAAAATATATTATTTGGGAAATATCTGAAGTGTCTCAGAATCTCCGGGCTCTAAGTCAGAGGTCCTGTGTTCAGTCCTGGGGTTTTATTAACTACTTCAGGCCTTTGGAACTTGGTTTCCTTATCTTTAAAATGAGCATAATAAATACGTCTGTTAGCAGGATTCCTGGTAGGATCTGATGGGATACCTATGAAAAGCATTTCACAAATGACTGTGCAGATAGCAGGTGCAGATATCACATCTCCACCCTGCCAACAGCTCAACAGACAGAGGCTACTCTGCCTGAAAGGGCTTTGCTAGGAGGTCCTCTGCACGTCTCCACTCAAGGAACAATTATGGATCGAGGGCACCTGTAGAGGCCAGGATAGTGAACTGTTTGTCTTTATAGCATCCACCTCCCATAACAGGAAAGCTTTAGCTGAGTTCTAAATGAGAGAAAAAGGTGAAAAAAAGCCCTAAAGTTGCTATCAAATTCACAGAGGCCCTTAATGGTGATTTAATGCTGGGAGATCTAGCTTGCCATGAGATTGTGACAGGACTGTATTTTTTTCTGTCGGGTTTAGGTGAGTGGTAGTGTGGCCGCATTTAAAGGTGGTGGGGAGAGGGTGGTGGGAGGACGATTAATCATGTGCTGGACTATAAGCAGAATTAAAGGGACAGGGAGACTAGAGATGGCTGGAGAGTGACCTTTGGGGCAGGGTGTTACTAAGGAAGCACAGAAAGGAGGGTCAGGCTACACCCTACCTGTTCTTTCTCCTCTCATTTTTATAACTAAATTCCTCCTCCCTGTAGTTCCCAAACCCACTCTAGGAAAGCCTTCATAGAGATCATTTAGCTTCCCTGGTGGTTCCAGACATGGTCTCAGCATACAAAAGATCAGGATTCAAAAGCATCACATAATGCCTCAAAATCTATGGTTAACTCTGGCTTTCATCTTTTACACATTTAAACACTTTTTAAAATGCACTCACATTTAATGTTTAACCCCAGACACTACCCAGCTGTATATATGCACCAGTAAGCATTTATACATTCACTCATCAAATACTATTTGGTCCTCTCTGTTATGTACCAACCATCAAGCACTGCCCTAGGTTCAAAGGAAGCAGAGATGAATGAAGTATAGCCCTGCCCTCAAGGACAGCTTATAAATCATTCCTTATCATGACTTCTAGATGGAAAGACAAAATTTTTTCCACAGTAAGCTATCCCTGAATGTTCTTAACAGGTCTTCCACCAATGAATATTTTGCTTATTTCTAATTTTTGCTATTCAGGAATCACTGTAAAATGTGTGGGCATGACTATTGAATAACTTCATACAAGAAGACTGTCAAGTGCAGGTATGCTATAAATTTTTATTTCTATTGCCAAAAAGGCTACACCAATTTACATTCCAAATAATAATATACATGTACTTGTTTCCCCAGTACTATTAAGCTTCATATATTAGTAAATCTGTTAAGTAAAAAATAAAATTTCATTTTTGAAAGTTTCTATTTCTTTAATTGTGAATAATGTTGAGCATTTTGTTGAATAGTAAAGACATTTTTTTTTCTTTGAACTTATTGTTAACATTCTCAGCTCATTTTTCTTTTGGTTGTTGGTTTATTTTATTTACAGACATAGAAAAATTAAGGAAACTAGTTATGATATAGTGGTTTTTTCATGTGCAATTTTACACTTTCAGTGTAGTCAAATTTGCCAGTCTTTTTGGTGTGGTTTTTGGTATTCATTTCTTTAGAAATATCTTTTGTATGTCAACATTTTAAAAGCATGCTGTTGTATTTTCTTTTAGTGATTTGTATAGTTTTTTTTTTTTTTTTACAATTCATTCATTAATGCATATAGAATTATGTTAGTTTTTCATTGCTGCATCACAAATTACCACAGCCTTCTCAGCGTAAGACAATATACACTATGTTGCAGTTTCTATGGATCAGGAGTTTGGCATTGATTAACTGGATCCTTGGCTTAGAGTTTCACAGTCTATGCTCAAAGTCTTGACCAGAACTATGTTCTCATCAGAAGCTCAACTGGGGAAGGATCTGCTGCCAAACTCTTTCAGATTACTGTTCATTTCCTGATACTATGTGATTCATGGCATCCTGTTTCATCAAAGTCAGAGAGAGAGACAGTCTAGCATGATGGGCATCACATGATTATGTGATCACATTTGTGATCACATAAACCTATCACCTTTGTCACATTCCAATATTCAGAAGAAATTCACTGATCCTTCCCATACTCAAAGGGATTACACAAAGGTATGAATACCAGGAGCTGGAGATCCTGAAAACACTCTAAAGTCTGTCTGCTACAAATCTGTTTTGGTAAAAGGAGGTAGGGATATAACTGTCTTTAGAGGGTCAGCCAGAAGTCTCATGGTCACTTACAAAATTATCTAACTTTCCTCTAACTTACTAGAGATTCTATTTTTAAAAATTTTCCTCAGACAGCCTAGTTTAAATAACTCAAACTAGTTTATTTCCCCTTCTTTCTTCATTGCAAATACAGCATCCATGGTATTGGAAATGTAGTTTATCAATTCCACAATCCACTTATTGGGCATAAAAAGAATACTTTTCAAGCTTTTTCTCCAGAGCCAATCAACCTTGTCAGTTTTTGTTTTATTCTTTCAGACATATTTTTTATTCTTATATACTTATATCTATCCAGCTAAATATAAAGGTTGAAGAAAATAAAAAGAAGAAAATCTAATCATTATCTCACTCTTTTCCACAGAAGAGGTGCAAATTCACAGCAGAGACAAGACAACTTCAAGTCAATGCAATTGTGTGCTAGGAAACACTACATTAGTTAGTTAAGCTGACAGCTGACACTAGTCTTGCTCCAAAATGAGCCAAACTCAGGACCAAGACAAGGAAGGGGGCAGCAACAGGTAAAGCAGGAACATTTCTGAAGATAGAGTGCATCCCAAAGAAAATAATATAGTTAAGAAAGGATTGCAAGTCCCCAAGTCCCATGCACATGAACAGCCACAGTATCCGTCTGGGCCTTTCTGAGTATTTATAGTTTCTGACTACATTCTGTTTCATAATAGAGTCTGCAAATATCCACTGAAGCTGATATTATTTTCTCTCAGCAGCAAGTGGTATGAAGAATGAAGCACTTACTAGCCATGACTCTTACATCAGTTCAGTTGCTCAGTTGTGTCTGACTCGTTGCAACCCCATGAACCACAACGTGACAGGCCTCCCTGTTCAACAAAATCCCAGAGTTTACACAAACTCATGTCCATTGAGTCAGTGATACCATCCAACCATCTCATCCTCTGTCATCCCCACCTCCTCCTACACTCAATCTTTCCTGGCATCAGGGTCTTTTCAAATGAGTCAGCCTTCACATCAGCTGGCCAAAGTATTGGAGTTTCAGCATCAGCATAATTCCTTCCAATGAACACCCAGGACTGATCTCCTTTAGGATGGACTGGTTGGACCTCCTTGCAGTTCAAGGGACTCAAGAGTTTTCTCCAACCCACGGTTCAAAAGCATCAATTCTTTGGTTCTCAGCTTTCTTTATAGTCCAACTTTCACATCCATACATGACTACTGGAAAAACCGTAGCCTTGACTAGACAGACTTTGTTGGCAAAGTAATGTCTCAGCTTTTCAATATGCTATTTAGGTTGGTCATAACTTTCCTTCCAAGGAGTAAGTGTCTTTTAATTTCATGGCTGCAATCACCATCTGCAGTGATTATAGAGCCCCCCAAAAATAAAGTCAGCCACTGTTTCCCCATCTATTTGCCATGAAGTGACAGGACCAGATGCCATGATCTTAGTTTTCTGAATGTTGAGCTTTAAACCAACTTTTTCCTTCTCCTCTGAATGGCAAACCACTTCAGTATTCTTGCCTTGAGAACCCCATGAACAATGTGAAAGGCAAAAAGACAGGACACTGAAAGATGAACTCCCCAGGTTGGTAGGGGCCCAATATGCTACTGGAGATCAGTGGAGAAATAACTCCAGAAAGAATGAAGGGATGGAGCCAAAGCAAAAACAATACCCAGCTGTGGATGTGACTGGTGATAGAAGCAAGGTACAATGCTGTAAAGAGTAATATTGCATAGGAACCTGGTATGTTAGGTCCATGAATCAAGGCAAATTGGAAGTGGTCAAACAAGAGATGGCAAGGGTCAACGTCGACATTCTAGGAATCAGTGA
>SJYX01015631.1:335883-355461 GCA_006410675.1 Oreotragus oreotragus
TGTGTATAAGAGACAGGAAGAAGGCTGAGCGCTGAAGAATTGATGCTTTTGAACTGTGGTGTTGGAGAAGACTCTTGAGAGTTCCTTGGACTACAAGGAGATCCAACCAGTCCATCCTGAAGGAGATCAGCCCTGGGATTTCTTTGGAAGGAATGATGCCAATGCTGAAACTCCAGTACTTTGGCCATCTCATGCAAAGACTTGATTCATTGGAAAAGACTCTGATGTTAGGAGGGATTGTGGGCAGGAGAAGAAGGTGACGACAGAGGATGAGATGGCTGGATGGTATCACGGACTCGATGGATGCAAGTCTTAGTGAACTCCAGGAGTTGGTGATGGACAGGGAGGCCTGGCGTGCTGTGATTCATGGGGTCGCAAAGAGTCGGACATGACTGAGCGACTGAACTGAACTGTGTATCTTAATTCCTAATCCCTAATTTATATCCACTGCATTCTCCTCCGTGCTACCCGCTTTGTTAATCATAGTTTGTTTTCTACATCTATAAACTTCCTTTTGCTTTGTAAATAAGTTCATTTGTTAGCCATAACTTTTCTTGAAAAACATGAACATCATCTCTATTATTACAACAATCCATTCTTACTCTGCTACTACCTTTTTGGAAGACATTATGTCTTATTTTTTCAATCACATTTATATTGAATGAGGAATATATATATCTGGTAAAGAAAAATTCCAATGTTACCAGATACACAAAAAAGGAAAAGTAAGTCTCCTATTTTGTTGTCCCTCAGGCTCTCTTTCCTTCCCAGAGATAGAGATATGTCAATATGGTAGGTGTTACATAGAGAGGTGGTAAATAGATCACACTTTGCAACAGTGGCATGCTATACACAATTTTCTGTACTTTGCTTTTTTCACTTAATGATATATCACAGCATGGGTTCTATATTAGTGCTCTCGAACTGCCTCATTTTTAATAGTTACATATTATTGTTTGGATGTAATGTAATTCAGAGAACCATCCCCTGTCAATGGATATTCAGTTTATCTCCCATTTTCTGCTTTTTAGAATAATGCTCTAATTAATGACTTCATATTTCACAATATCATTTTAATTTATAATATTTCAAAGATAAACACAAATAATTTCTAACATAATTCACCTTATTTCTATCACTGAACTTCACTTATCAAGAAACTACTATATTCAAACTGAGGTCCAAAGCAGAGGTCCAAACTGATAGACACCAGCTAAAACTAACACAGAGACATGTATTTAATTCATGCCATTATGTTTCAAAATGGAACAAATTGTCAGCACTAAAACTGTAAGGATTTTGATGTGGTTTCTCTAAATCACAACAAAATGAAGATGTGGGATGTCTCTTGAGCAAGTAAGTACTTAGCAATGCTGGGTTCACATTCTTGCCCAACAGTACTCGGCTGGCGCTGAGTAAAGCTGTTCAATTCAGATGTGGCTCAGACTTCCTCAGTCCACTGCATGACCAAGATGGCAATCAAGACTGTCATTTATCATCACACATTCCCTAATATCATCTCATCTCATAGTAGAGTTGAGAAAAAAAATAGTGAAATGATTTTGTATTCAAAGATCTCAGAAGAGTAGGAAAACAAATACACCCAAACCCACCACCACTCCCTATTGCCTTACACTCAGACTCTTCCTGCTTCCTCATTCATTTACATAAGTAGCCTAGCCTCTGACAGCATTTGACTCTTCAATCCCACGTTTGAAAGAACCAGATCCTCCCCCGGGTCAAAGATATTTTCAGAAACAGTTCAATAGAGGTCTATTATCTCTTTCTTCTGTTTCTTTAAGCCCTCCTTCCATTTGTCAACTTCTTTGACAGGTTTGTCCTGCAAAGGATTATTTATTCTTTAATAGAATTTCTAAAAAAAAAAAAAAAACAACAACAAAGGAAACAAATAAGAAGAACCCCTAAGTGTGTCCAATGGACTTAAAGCTAAAGTGGCCCATCCGTTGATTCTAAAGAAAAGCAGCTGGCAAAACTAATCAATGTTGGACATTTGCATTTTTTTTTTTTCTTTCCTTTTTTACAGTCTCCCCTGGTGCTGTGAGATTGGTTTTCTGTGTTGGAAGGAGAGCATGGAGAGCAGCTGCTGTCTCCCGGCCTGGTGCAGAGTATACAAGAGTGCGTGGCACAGAATTCATCTACCAAATATCCCAACAGGTTAACCAGTTCTGGAGGGAGGAAGTCACAGCTCTTACTTTTGAAGGTTCTTTGTATTGAGTATAAAAAAGTCTGTGTTTCTGAGAATAATATGTCTCTCTTCAAATTGACTTTCTCTATCTACTCTAGCCAGCAAGATGATGCTGCTTAAACTTGATAATCTCCTGCTGATGAGATGGTGACAAGAAAAAAATTAAATACAAGTATGAGCTTGGCAAAAATAAACATATGCAAGCTCTGGAAACTAGGC
Organism: Oreotragus oreotragus; assembly: GCA_006410675.1. Taxonomy (NCBI): domain Eukaryota; kingdom Metazoa; phylum Chordata; class Mammalia; order Artiodactyla; family Bovidae; genus Oreotragus; species Oreotragus oreotragus. Next base: position 338,309 of record SJYX01015631.1, read on the forward strand.
AATAGTATAATTCTCACTGCAAGTTTCTGAGTGCTTCTGATGTGAGGTATTGTGTCCAGTGCTATACACACATTATCTCTATTAATTTTCTCAATACTGAAAGATACATGCTATTCTTAACCCTCCTTTATAGATGGAAAAATTGAAGACTAGAGAAGAATAGTGGTTTTTACAAGGGATTTAGCCTTATAAATGACAGAGCTGACATTCATCTAGGTTTCTCTGATTCTTCGAAACTTAGTTAAAGAAATTCCTGGAAAGTTTCCTTCACAGACCAAGCATTCTACAAAGAGGTTCATGTTGGATTTTCAGTGAGAACCACTGAGTGTATTCCCTTTGGAATCCATACTGCTGCTGCTGATAATCATTCAGGGAGGAACATTTTCATCCTATTCTTTATGTCATTTTTTTTTCTTCCATATCTTCTGCACAAGAAGCAATATAGTGTTGGCCCCTTTCTCCTTAAACAATTCACAATTGAAATAGCTATTCATGACCTCAATTCTATTCTGAAAGATTGTTTATTTCATTGGCCACTTTTCTTCCTGACATTCCTAAGCTCTCTTTGATGTCCTAAAAAGTTAAGTCACTATTCACTAGCTCTCACTGCTGGTAACATATAATTCACAGCAACTACTTGGTCATAGAGCCAGACCCAAACCAACTCATCTGTTCTATAATCCATGAAGCTTCAGGCCTCATACCTCATCTTCCTCTAAAAACATTATTTTTAAAATACTTTTCAATTTCCATACAGTAAAATACACCCTCTGTGGTGTACTGTTTTATGAGTTTAACAAACACTTGCAGTCGTGTAAGCACCACTACAATCAAGATACAGAGCATCTCCATCCCACTCAAACAAATCCCCTCATGCTCTTCCTTTGTTGTCACCTGCTCCTAACGTGCCAACCACCGACCATTCTCTGTCCCTGTTACTTTGGTTTTCTCCCTAATGTCATATAAAATACAATCATGCAACATGTATCTCTCAGTCAGGCTTGCTTCATTCAGCATAATCCATTCGTATTTTGGGAGCAGACGGGCAAAATGGGTAAAGGGGGCAACTGTATGGCTATGGATGGTAACTAGACTTGTGGTGGTGATTACTTAGTAGTGTATGAATGTCAAATTATAATGTTGTACACCTGAAACAATGTAATAAAAAATAAATTTACCCATGTTTTTTGAATATCAGTAGTCCATTCTTTTTTTATTGATGAGTAATATTCCATTGCATGGATGTTCCATGGATTTTTAATCCTTTTACCAATTGAGGGATATATGGATTGTTTCCAGTTTTTGATAACTACAAATAGCTGCTATAAACATTTGTATATACAGTTTTTGTGAACATAGATTTTTATTTCATGTAAGTCCTGAGGAAAAGAGTAGCTTGTTCATATTCTAAGTTTACCTTGGACTTTATGAGAAACTGCCTATTTTCCAAAGTGACTGTAACTTCTGCCAACAGCATGGGAGAATTCCTGTTATTCCATCCTTGTCAGCACTTACTATTATCAGGGTGCTTTGCTTTAGCAATTAATATCTCATCATCAGTTCAGTTCAGTTCAGTCACTCAGTCATGTCCAACTCTTTGCAACCCCATGAATCTCAGCATACCAGGCCTCCCTGTCCATCACCAACTCCCGGAGTTCACTCAAACTCATGTGCATCAAGTCGGTGATGCCATCAAGCCATCTCATCCTCTGTCATCCCGTTCTCCTCCTGCCCCCAATTCCTGCCAGCATTAGGGTCTTTTCCTATAAGTCAACTCTTCGCATGAGGTGGCCAAAGTATTGGAGTTTCAGCTTTAGCATCAGTCCCTCCAATGAACACCCAGGACTGATCTCCTTTAGAATGGACCGGTTGGATCTCCTTGCACTCCAAGGGACTCTCAAGAGTCTTCTCCAACACCACAGTTCAAAAGCATCAATTCTTCAGTGCTCGGCTTTCTTCACAGTTCAATTCTCACATCCATACATGACCACTGGAAAAACCATAGCCTTGACTAGATGGACCTTTGTTGGCAAAGTAATATCTCTGCTTTTTTAATATGCTATCTAGATTTATGGTTTTATGCAATTCTCTAATGACTAATGTTGAGATCTTCTCACATGCTTATTTATCACAGTATATCTTTGGTGAAGTGTTTCTCAAATCTTTTGTACATTAAAAAAATTGGATTGTACAATTATAATTTAGAGATTAATTCATTTAAGTTGATTATCCTTTAAAATGTAAATAGCTGGTTTAAAAAGTAATTAAAAAAAAAAAACTCTATTAAAACAGAGTTCAGAGGCCGTAAGGGGGATGCTCCTATGCCCTACAATGATAGCAGAGCCCAACAAGAATAAAGACTTCCTTTTATTGACTGTCAAGAGCTCACCCAATTGAAAGACTGTCACAACTCAGCCAAAGAAAAAGTCATCCTATTTCAAACTCTCAATTCTTCAATTAACTATTTGTTTTTGATGGCCTTCCCAAGTTCCCTTTCCCCTCTTTGAAAGAATTTTCCTCCCTTTGCTGTATGGGGTCTTACATGTGGCTTGCCATGATTGCAGACCCAAAAATGCAGTTCTTTGTTACTTGTAAATAAACTCACTTTTGCTGAAAAGAGAACTGAAAGTCTATTTGTTTCAAGTCAACATTTTGGTGGCTCATACCGGGATCTAGAGAAGGACTCCTACTGACTCTAAAGATGGTGAGCAAACAAGCACAGTAGCCATACTGAGTCCACTGCTCCTCGCTGACCAGAATTTGAGGGTGTCTTTCTCCTAGATTCTAGCTTTTCTCTTTGCATTTTAAACCTCTTGGGATTTTCTTTAGGATCTGTTCTAAGGCTTTGTCCTTTTTGTTTAAGGCTTTGTTACATATGTGAGTATTCATTTGACACACTTTAAAAATACCATTCTTTCTAGAACTGGCTAGGCTCACTCCTTTCTTTTTGGAAAAGGGGTTGGTCTATTGACACTAGAGTATTAGACTTTGGCCTGACTCCTTCAGGACTGGGTCTCTCTAGTGGAACTGTGCTTTAAACTTTTGGCTTGATTCCTTCAGAATTACTGTACCGAGCAGCCTTTGATCTGGCTCCTTTCCAACCAGACAGTTCCCTTAGAAATTACTGATGTTAGATCTGCAGGTTATGTGAATCATGAACTTCCAGATGTTCAAGCTGGATTTAGAAAAGGCAGAGGAACCAGAGATCAAATTGCCAACATCTGCTGGATCATCAAAAAAGCAAGGGAGTTCCGAAAAACATCTATTTCTGCTTTATTGACTATGCCAAATCCTTTGACTGTGTGGACCACAACAAACTATGGAAAATTCTGAAAGAGATGGGAATACCAGACCACCTGACCTGCTCCTGAGAAATCTGTATGCAGATCAGGAAGCAAGTTATAACTGGACATGGAACAACAGACTGGTTTCAAATAGGAAAAGGAGTGCATCAAGGCTGTATACTGTCATCCTGCTTATTTACCTTATATGCAAAGTACATCATGAGAAATGCTGGGCTGGAAGAAGCACAAGCTGGAATCAAGATTGCCAGGAGAAATATCAATAACCTCAGATATGCAGATGACAGCACCCTTATGGCAGAAAGCAAAGAAGAATCTCTTGATTAAAGTGAAAGAGGAGAGTGAAAAAGCTGGCTTAAAACTCAGCATTCAAAAAACTAAGATCATGGCATCCAGTCCCATCACTTAATGGCAAATAGATGGGGAAACAATGGAAACAGTGACAAATTTTATTTTCTTGGGCTCCAAAATCACTGGGGACAGTGACTGCAGCCATGAAATTAAACAATGCTTGCTCCTTGGAAGAAAAGCTATGACAAACCTAGACAGTGTATTAAAAAGCAGAGACATTATGTTGCCAACAAAGGTCCATATAGTCAAAGCTATGTATTTCTCAGTAGTCATGTATGGATGTGAGTGTTGGACCACATAGAAGGCTGAGCAGCAAAGAATTGATGCTTTCAAACTGTGGTGCTGGAGAAGATTCTTTAGAGTCTCTTGGACAGCGAGGAGGTCAAACCAGTCAATCCTAAAGGAAATCTACCTTGAATATTCATTGAAAGGACTGATGCTGAAGATGAAGCTCCAATAATTTGGCCACCTGATGCAAAGAGCTGACTCGTTGGAAAAGACCCTAATGCTGATTGAGGGCAGGAGGAGACGGGGACAACAGAGGATGAGATGGTTGGATGGCATCACCGACTCAACGGACATGAGTCTGAGCAAGCTCTAGGAGACAGTGAAGAACAGTGAAGCCTGGAATGCTGCAGTCCATGGGGTTGCAAAGAGTCGGACATGACTGAGTGACTGAACAATGATGCCAAAAGCTGAACTGGCAGCCGTACTCAAAGATTTTCTGAAAGTAATCAAGGATCCTGACAGGTCTCCAAACTGTTTCTCTGGACTTATACCAGCTAGTTGGTTAAGGCCAGGCCCAGCGTGGAGGAACACTACTAATTGGGGAAATCTTAAAAGGTCTCTAGGATTACAACCAGGAGACGAGCCCACTAACTGAACACAGAGCCTAGGGCATCACCAGGCAGCTTCATTAGGCAGTTCCTATGACTTTCTCAAAACCTATTGATTGGAACAAAATTCAGGCTTACACACAAAAATCTGATAAACTTGTTCATAGCTATTACACCTTACTTCATATTAAGAATAAAAATAAAGAAATTCTGGTCTTCTTATGTTCATCGCATCCAAGTAGTTTTTAACTCTGTGTTTATAATGAGCTGAACTGGAACCTCTCCCTTCAAGTAAAAAGGACCAGAATGGAATTGGAAACTATCTTTACCCCAGATGTAGTTAATCTGGCAAACCAGCTCTCTTGCACTAGAGTCACTTAAAAGATTACTAAAATTCTTAATCTTTAACTCCAGTCAGTAAATGCTTGCAAATGAAACCAAAAGCTTCTTAGTTTCTGTTGTTAATGAAAAGAGCCAGGACATCTGAAAAGAGTGTTACAAATTTAAGCACTTCAGACACCTACAGCCCTTCTAACCAGCCTTTCCCATGTCCTCCCAATTCTTAAGTGACAGGGCTCCAAGGAACTACAGGAGCTTTTCCCAATGCTTTCTCTTCACCAGCTGGAGAAACATTTCTCCAGTTTGGGGTTGAATCTCTTCCAGGTCTGACACTGGAGCCACATTCTTGGTGCTCAATCTCACTACTATAAGGCAGCCCCTGCCTTGGAGTACCACATTCAGCTAGCGGGGCTCTCCAACGAACCTTAAAAGATTCCTGTCTCTTACCTATTTACTTTTGTTTAGACCCTCTGAAAGATCTACAGAGAAGGCAATGGCACCCCACTCCAGTACTCTTGCCTGGTAAATCCCATGGACAGAGGAGCCTGGTGGGCTGCAGTCCATGGGGTCGCTAAGAGTCGGACACGACTGAGCGACTTCCCTTTCACTTTTCACTTTCCTGCATTGGAGAAGGAAATGGGTACACCCTTTTCTTTTTAGTTCCTTAGCCCTCATCCATTTATTAGGCTGAGACTTCTTAGAGAAGTACCATGCTGGAACATTTTTCTCCCCAAAGGGAGAATTATTCTAGAATTTGAGAATAGTCATCAAAGCAGCCAAGCAGGTAAATTAGATGAGCTTTTGCAATCTTATTTGCTTCATTTCTGATGATATTAGAGATGATTCTGGAAGCATTGATCATTTATCCCTATTCAATCAGCTACAACCCTCCTATGTGCAAAATCTTCAATTGATATTGGCAAAATTTATAGCACACCTCCTATCAAGATTCAAATAGATTCCTCAAAACATCTCCCCAGAATTAATCAATGCTCTATGAATAAAGAAGACCTTTAGGACACCAAACTCACAACAAAATGTTACAAGGCAGAAGGCCTCACTATCCCGTGTACTAGCCCCTACAACAGTTACATTTTACCTGTGCAAAAACCTACAGGCCGAGAGTGGATATTTGCCCGACACTGACACAATAAACAATGTTGTTATCCCCTGACACTCTGTCGTTGTTTCCAGCTCTCATACTTTACAAATATTCATTCCCACTAGAAGCAAATTCTTTACTGCAATTGATTTATACAGTACATTCTTTAGTATTCCAGATGATGAAGCAAGACAATAACTTTTCGCCTTTACTTGGGGGGAAAAAAAAAAAATTCAGCTGGACAGTAATACCTTGGGATTTTACTGAGAGTCCTTCTTATTTCTCAGAAATCCTGAAGGCTGATCTGGATGATATAAGGTTCCCTAGAGGTTCTACTTTGTTGCAGTATATGGATGATTTGCTTCTTTGCTTTCCTTCTCAAGCCCTCAGGAAGACAGCTGCTGCTGCTGCTAAGTCACTGCAGTCATGTCTGACTCTATGCGACCCCATAGATGGCAGTCCACCAGGATCCTCCATCCCTGGGATTCTCCAGGCAAGAACGCTGGAGTGGGTTGCCATTTTCTTCTCAAATGCATGAAAGTGAAAAGTGAAAGTGAAAGTGAAGTCGTGTCTGACTCAGTGACCCCATGGACTGCAGCCTACCAGGCTCCTCCATCCATGGGATTTTCCAGGCAAGAGTACTGGAGTGGGGGGCCATTGCCTTCTCCACTTGCTAAAGCTTTTAGCCTTAAAGGGACATAAGGTCACCAAGAAAAATTGTGGTTTGCCCAAATCCACAGTCAATATTTAGGACATCTGATATAAGAACAAGGACCATACCTAGATTCAGATAGGCTTCGTGGTATCCTATGTTTCTCCAAACCCAAAATTAAGTGCCACTGTGAGGCTTTCTTTGGTTCACTGATTATTGCCAAAATTGAATTTCAAAAATCTTACAGCCAGAATTCCATATGTTTTCATAAACAATAACAATATTGACCCAATTTTATTATAAGGATCATAGCCATCACTACATAGCCTTTAAGGCCTTAAGAAAGAGTTTGATGAACCTGACCTTGGGCATCCCAATTACCAAATTATTTTTTTTTCTCCCATTTTGTATGTGAAAAGGAAGAAAATGCTCTTGGGATACTCACCCCAAAACATGGGTACCACCACTGACCAGTATTACAGCCAGTCACCGCATCCTGTGGCATAGGGATACCTCCCCTTGCTTTAGAGCCATTGGCGCCACTGCCCTTTTGGTTAAGACCATCACAGGAAATTTGCTGCGGGATCCCCTTCAGCCATTTGTGCACTTCATGCAGTAGAAGCCCTCTGAAATTTTCAGTTTTCATCATGCTCAACCTTTCTCAGTCAGCAGCCTCACCTCCTAAGAAGTCCTTTCGTTAACTGCTCCTCACATGACTCGTATACACTGTTTAACAACCTTCACCCTGCTACTCTTCTCCCTTCAGTCATTGACAAATTCCCTCTACATGTGCATACAGGCTCAGTCATATCTGACTCTTTTCAACACTGCAGACTGTAGAAGCCCATAATGCTGATGGACCACTTCCTAACTCCTAACGAAGATCTTCAGGAAATTCCTCTGGGTGATGCTGAATTCTCATGGTTCCCTGATGGTTCTTATTTAAAGGAGGACAATGACAAATATTGTGCTGGGTATGCTATTGCAACTCCTTTTGATACTGTTGAGGAAGCACCTTTACCTATGGCTACTTTGACCCAAAATTTGAATTCTCTGCTCTTAAACAGGCTCGCACTTGAGCCAAGGGCAAAACTGCCAATATATATGCTGAAAGTAGATATGCTGAGTATCTCATGATTTTGGAATGTTGTGGAGGCAACATGGCTTCTTCACTTTCAACAAAAATAAAACTTACAATGGGTCTTATGTTCAGGAATTATTGGATGAAATACTTTTACCTGCCACTCTGGCTATTAAGATTCTGGGGTGTTCTAAACTTGACTCACTGTGCCATCAAACTCTAAGGAATAGACTCTTGGATTCACACGACACATCTAATGAGAGCACCAAAACTTGATTGGCCCTGTACACACCTACTGATCTGAAAGCAAGTATATTCCTCAAAATTGAGCTAGACAATAACTAATGAGACAGCTTTTCCAAGATTCCAGACCTGGTGACGTCTGTTGCTAAACTTTTGATGATGACATAATGCTTCAGATGATCTGCAATGTCTATCATTTTTTTTTTTTTTTGCTTATTTTAAAAAATTTTTTAAATTTAAATTTATTTATTTTAATTGGAGGCTAATTACAATATTGTATTGGTTTTGCCATACATCAACACGAATCTACCACAGGTATACATGTGTTCCCAATCCTGAACCCCCCTCCCACCTCCCTCCCCATTGTCTATCATCTTGATAACATATGGACTTTAAATAAGAAGTGCCTGAGAGTTCTCCCTACCTTGTTACTCAAATGTGACACCAACAGTTTTCCAATCTGTGTACTTTGCCTCTGATATGAAATACTACACTTATGAAAGGTCCTTCCTGGCACTGAGGGACAAAGGGCTACTGAAACAAGAAAATCTGACTCTTGATCAGTGACGCTATCAGAGAAAGAGCTTATCAAAAGGTGGCAATGTAAGAAACTTCAGTTAAAATAGAGTTGAGAGGCCAGAATGGGGAGGTCTCATGCCCTACATGACAGTAAAGCCAAATGGAAAGGAGAAAAACTTCTTCTTGCCTGGCAAGAGTTCAGCCAATGAGAAAGTGTCACAACTCAGCTAGTGAAAAGCCACTATACTTTGTTTACTATGGCCCTCTCATCTTCCTTTTCTCCTCTTTGAAAAGTTCTCTTCTTACCGTGCAGGCACTTGCATATGGCTCATCATGGTTGCAGATCCCAAATGGCCACTCTTTGTTGATCTAAAACACATCCACTTTTGCTGAAGAAGTAATTGGCAGTCTCTTTATTTGGGGGCTTCCTGGCTTCCCATCTTCCCAGATGGTAAAGAATCTGCCGTCTTTACCATCTTGCAATGGAGGAGACCTGAGTTCTATCCCTGGGTCTATTTACTTTAGGACAACACCAGAAAATTAATGCATTAAGCTTCCGTAGATCACTGATATCTCATTATCAATTTGCTTTACCCATTCACTCAAAAGATATAAGCACCTAATAAGCACCTATTTAAAGCTCTTTGTACTGAGGACTGTGAATACAAAAATAAGGAAACAGTTTATAAAGAGATTTGTTTAATAAGATTGCTATCCTTAAAGCTAAATGAAAACAACATTGAGGAAAACGAGAATGCAGCTGGTGCAGGGAACATACTACAAAAAACTCTATTCTAGAATTACTATGTTAATCTCTACTCTGCTATTGTCCAGTTGCCCAGCTGTGTCTGACTCTTTGTGACCCCATGGACTACTTGGTACTCCATGTTAATTCCGAGCCCAGTCATCTGGTCAGTCTCAGGAATGGGAGCACTCTCCTCACTGACCCTCTTTCCTTTCCAGCACTGATCAGCTTCAGCAAGGAAAAAACTTGTGTGTCCTTTGTTGTTCAGTTGCTCAGTTATGTCTGACTCTTTGCAACTCCATGGACTGCCCCATACCAGGCTTCCCTGTCCTTCACCGTCTCTCAGAGCTTGCTCAAACTCAAGTCCGTTGAGTCCATGATGCCATCCAACCATCTCATCCTCTGTCATCCCCTTTTCCTCTTGTTTTCAATCTTCCCTAGCATCAGGGTCTTTTCTAATGAGTCAGCTTTTCGCATCAGGTGGCCAAAGTATTGGAGTTTCAGCATCAGTCCTTCCAATGAATATTCAGTACTGATTTTCTTTAGGATTGATTAATTTGATCTCCTTATATTCCAAGGTACTTTCAAGAGTCTTCTCCAACACCACAGTTCAAAAGCATCAATTCATTGGCATTCAGGCTTCTTTATGGTCCAACTTTCACAACCATATGACTACTGGAAAAACCATAGCTTTGACTAGAAGGACCTTTGTTGGCAAAGTAATGTCTCTGCTTTTTAATATGCTGTCTAGGTTAGTCATAGCTTTTCTTCCAAGGAGCAAGCATCTTTTAATTTCACGACTGCAGTCACCATCTGCAGTGATTTTAGAACCCAAGGAAACAAAGTCTGTCACTGTTTCCATTGTTTCTCCATCTATTTTCCATGAAAGTGATGGGACTGGATGCCACTGTCTTCATTTTCTGAATCTTGAATTTTAAGCTAGCTTTTTCACTCTCCTCTTTCATTTTCATCAAGAGGCACTTTAGTTCCTCTTCACTTTCTGCCATAAGGGTGTACATCTGAGGTTACTGATATTTCTCCCAGCAATCTTAATTCTAGCTTGTGCTTCATTCCAGCCCAGAATTTTGCATGATGTACTCTGCATATAAATTAAATCAGCAGGGTGACAGTATACAGCCTTGACATGATCCTTTCCCAGTTTGAACCAGTCTGTTGTTCCATGTCAGGTTCTAACTGTTGCTTTTTGACCTGCTTTTTGCTTTTTGACACAGGTTCCTCAGGAGGCAGGTAAGGTGGTCTGATATTCCCATCTCTTGTATTTTCTTTAAGAATTCTTTAAGTTTTCCTTAGTGAACAAAAACATGGCAATGTTGTTATTGTTAAGCAGTTTTTAACAGGTTAGCAGTCATGCTACCCTCTCCCCAGATGCCAAGAGCTCTTCTGTCTATAGTTTTGTTGTTGATACTCTTTCTGCACTGAAAGATTTCTGAGCCCTAGGAAGTGCTTCAAGGAGTTAAGAATTCTTAATTCATACACATTGCTGTAGAAAGGTTTAATGGTGATAAAATTTTTTTAGAAGAAAGGAGTCAGAGGCAACTTTTTGAAACATTTAACCTAATTCCAGTTTTATGTAATCTCTAATATAATTTTACTGCTTTCCAGAATAAGAATTTATACAACCTGCTGCTGCTGCAGCTAAGTCATTTCAGTTGTGTCCAGCTCTGTGCAACCCCATAGACGGCAGCCAACAGGCTCCCCTGTCCCTGGGATTCTCCAGGCAAGAACACTGGAGTGGGTTGCCATTTCCTTCTCCAATGCATGAAAGTGAAAAGTGACCCTCAGCGACCCCATGGACTGCAGCCTACCAGGCTCCTCCATCCACGGGATTTTCCAGGCAAGAGTACTGGAGTGGAGTGCCATTGCCTTCTCCATATACAGCCTGGGCTATATGCAAAAAGTTGCTGCTTACAACAGGAGATGGCTTCCCATAATAAACACATAAATAGTTACAGTAAAAGATGGAATTTGACAAGTGTTTTGTTAGATATATGAGCAAACATAAATTCCAGGATGGGATAAATGATATCTGCCTAGGCATTTGGCCTCGATTGATGGATATTGTTTTGAAAAATAGAGATATGGAGATTTAAAAAGGCATTCCAGATAAAAGTGAACCATACAAAAAAAGCAAGGAACCCACAACCAAATCATATTTCATAGTGAAAGACAATATTTTCCCTGTAAGGACAGAAACAATATAAGGATGTCTGCTCTTTTTACAACATTATACTGGGGGTTCAGACCATAGGAACTGGGCAAGAAAAAGAAATAAAAGTCACACATAATCAAAGGCAACAAGTAAAACTATCTGTTTACATAGAACATAGTCTTGAGTATAGAAAACCCTAAAGAGAAAATGAAGTCACTCAGTCGTGTCCGACTCTTTGTGACACTATGGACTGTAGCCTACCAGGCTCCTCCCTCCATGGGATTCTTCAGGCAAGAGTACTGGAGTGGGGTGCCATTGGCTTCTCCAGGGGATCTTCCCAACCCAGGGATCAAATCCCAGTCTCCCGTATTCCAGGCAGACGCTTTAACCTCTGAGCCACCAGGGAAGCTAGAAAACCCTAAGGAGTCCACTAAAAATACTATTAGAATTAATAAAAGAGTTCAGCAAGGTTGCAGGATACTAGATCAGTATGTAAAACTCAGTTGTATTTTTATATACTAGCAGTGAACAAGCCATAAGCAAAATTAATAATTCCAATTACACAGTAACAAAAAAATGAAGTATTTATAAATAAATTCAGCCAATGAAGTTGTAAGACTCAGACACTGAAAAATGCAAACTATTGTTGAAAGAAATTAAAGAAGACCTATATAAACAGAGAGATAATCATGCTTATAAATTGGAAGACAACTCAGTGCAAGTGGCTGCAACGGCCAGCGCACTCAGCGTGGCCGAGAGGAGCCACCCTGCGTCCGAGGTCAGGGGTGGTGGCAGGGAGGAGCCACCCTGCGTACGAGGCCAGGGTCGGGGGGCTGGGAGGAGCCACCCCATGCCCGAGGCCAAGGGCAACTGCAGGGAAGATCAACGCACATCCAAGGAGCGGTGGCTGCGCTGGCGCAGGAGGGCCTAGAGGAACTATCCCACTATGAAGGTCAGGAAGGGTGGCAGTGAGGAGATACCCTTCATCCAAGGTAAGGAGCAGCAGCTGTGCTTTGTTGGAGCAGCCGTAAAGAGATACCCCACGCCCAAGGTAAGAGAAACCCAAGGAAGATGGTAGGTGTTTCAAGAGGGCATCAGAGGGCAGACACACTGAAACCATACTCACAGAAAACTTGTCAATCTAATCACACTAGGACCACAGCCTTGTCTAACTCAATGAAACCAAGCCATGTCCATGGGTAAACCCAGGACAGGCGGGTCATAGTGGAGAGGTCTGACAGAATGTGGTCCACTGGAGAAGAGAATGGCAAACCACTTCAGTATTCTTGCCTTGAGAACCGCATGAACTGTATGAAAAGGCAAAATAATAGGATACCAAAAGAGGAACTCCCCAGGTCAGTAGGTGCCCAATATACTTCTGGAGATCAGTGGAGAAATAACTCCAGAAAGAATGAAGGGATGGAGCCAAAGCAAAAACAATACCCAGCTGTGGATGTGACTGGTGATAGAAGCAAGATCTGATGCTGTAAAGAGTAATATTGCACAGGAACCTGGAATGGCAGGTCCATGAATCAAGGCAAATTGGAAGTGGTCAGACAAGAGATGGCAAGAGTGAATGTCAACATTCCAGGAATCAGTGAACTAAAATGGGCTGGAACGGGTGAATTTAACTCAGATGACCATTACATCTACTACTGCAGGCAGGAATCCCTCAGAAGAAATGGAGTAGCCATCATGGTCAACAAAAGAGTCTGAAATACAGTACTTGGATGCAATCTCAAAAACAACAGAATGATCTCTGTTCGTTTCCAAGGCAAACCATTCAATATCACCATAATCCAAGTCTATGCCCCAACCAGTAATGCTGAAGAAGCTGAAGTTGAACGGTTCTATGAAGACCTACAAGACCCTGTAGAACTAACACCCAAAAAAGATGTCCTTTTCATTATAGGGGACTGGAATGCTAAAGTAGGAAGTCAAGAAACAACTGGAGTAACAGGCAAATTTGGCCTTGGAATGTGGAATGAATCAGGCAAAGACTAATAGAGTTTTGCCAAGAAAATGCACTGGTCATAGCAAACACCCACTTCCAACAACACAAGAGAAGACTCTACACATGGACATCACCAGATGATCAACACCGAAATCAGACTGATTATATTTTTTGCAGCCAAAGATGGAGAAGCTCTATACAGTCAACAAAAACAAGACCAGGAGCTGACTGTGGCTCAGATCATGAACTCCTTANGGGGAGCCTGGTGGGCTGCCGTCTATGGGGTCGCACAGAGTCGGACACGACTGAAGTGACCTAGCAGCAACTGCCCTACTCCCACCCCTAGAACAGGCAGAGGACGTCCTGGAAGCAGGAGACGTGGGCGGGGCCAGCAGAGTGCAGTTTGGGTCTAGCAGGAAGGTAAATGGAGACCGCAGAGCTAAGCTTGTCGGCTGACTGACGTGGTGGCTGGTGGCACTGTCAGTCCACAGCAGGGAGGGAAGGGTGGTAGCGCCGTGGCCAGGGAGTCCTTTTGGGGCGTGGAGCTGGACCTGGCTGCTGAACTTACAGGTGCGGTGGCCCTTGCTGCTCTTGTCCTAGTGTCTTGGTGTCAGTGAGTCCGCGGCAAGCCTGTTTTTCTAGAGCATTTAAGTTCGTACTTGTCACATGTGTTTTCAGAATAGATTCTGGAGTTGATAAGCTGTAGTATCTTTGCTGATAAAGTATATTTTATCTTCTTATTACAGATTCATGAGTGCATTCAAATCTGGTGTAGTTGATCTGACAGTGTTACAGAGTTAACACTTAAGCCCGATGGAGTACCAATGTATAATTTTAAAATCTAACAGCCTGGGAGCTTTACCCAAAATTTTTCCTTTTTTTTTTTGCTGTAGGGAAAAGAAAAGCATACTTAATAGTTCTTAAAATTGTACATATGTGTTTTATGCTTGCATGTAAGAATGTGAAGCATTTAAAATAATCTTTCTGTATATATGATGAGTGTTAGAATACAAAAATATGCCTTTTAAAAAAAAGGATAGCTGTTTCTTAAAGTGAGTTATTGACAATTTAATAGTCATAAAAAGGAAGGATCGCAGGAGGCCTGCTAGACCTCAGCAGGGCTTTTCCTGGCAAAGGATACGTTATCATGCTCTTGGGTTGGCTTGAATTATTTGGTGCTTTCCTATTGGTGGAGAAAGGGATTGAGCTTTGAGGAAGTCGGGGGAGGAAGTGCAGAACAGTAAAGTGACTGAATGGCTCCTTAGATCCGTCTTAATTTTTCACAGTTGGCCTTCTCTGAAGTCACATTCAGTAGAAACATTAATTAGATTTCAGTGCCCTGCTGAGGTTTAAAATTAAACATATTTCTGGAACCATCTGTAGCATTTTATCACTAATAATATAATGAAGAATATGCTTAATCTTTTGAAAAATGAGAATCATAACAGAGTATCTTTTGCTCACAAGTCATCATCTTTGGTTATGAAAAATCCATCAAAATTTTTAGAAGAGCAAAGAAGTAATTAAAAAGTTTTAAGGATATAATCCGCTCCCTCCCCCCGCCCCCCCAAAAAATTGCATCAAAGTATTCTGATTGGTGAGAATCTTTTCCAAATTCGGGATTTTCTTTGGGATTTTATGCTTCTCTTGCATCTAAAAATATTGATGGTGGGCCTGTGCCATCTGCCTATTTGGGGCTGGATTCGTCCAAGAGCTGAGATTCCCCCAAGGAGAGCCAGGTGGAGGCAAGGGCCTAGGACGTGGCGGCCCAGCGCACGGGTCCTAGGGCCAGACAGCCTGGCTTTGACCTGACCAGAGGGGAACGTGGAGAAGTTTGTTGGCTCCTTTGGGCCTCTGTCTCCTTATTTGTGAAGTGAGGAGGACTATGCCTACCTCATAGGGGTGTCGTGAGCATACAGTTTTGAGCATAAAATGTCCCTTCAGAACTGTTCTTTCCCGTGTGGTCCTCTGTTTCCTTCACTCTTTAGATGCACTTAATACTTACAGAGGCCTTCAGGGAAGAACATGCTGCCATTGAGGAGCATTAACAAAACAGCAGCAGCTCACTCGCTCCTAGGAATTCTGTCGTTTTGTTCTCATGAAAGCGTGATCTCTAGATGTGGGCCCTGCAGCTCTTTTCCAGGCAGTGAGAGGCCACTGGCACCTTGGCCTTCAGGGAGGGAGGCGTCGCTGGGGGAAGGAGGTCAGGTGCGCAGCAGTGGGGGGGCTGTCTGGAGAGAGACTCTCTTCCCGGTTGCGGCCCACCCACACGTGCTTTCTGAGTGTAGGCTGGGCCCGAAAAAGGGAAGGAACGGAGGGCTGTACACCCAGGTCTTTTTTTCTGCATGTACCAATCAGGTAAGTCACTCTACCACCATGAGAGTTAATAAGAGATTGGAGGGCAGGCTGGAGGACTTAGGAAGAAATCCCTTCTCCTGGAATCCAGAGTGAGGGAGAAGCTTTTTCTCTACCATCTCCCCTCTTCCCTTAACCCCCTACACCTCGTTCCCAGCTTTGTCCAGAATCTTAACTTAGTGACAGTCAAGACCACCAACTGTGTGTTCAACCTCAGCTCTGGAAGCTCCTTTTTTAGCCCCTGTGGTACTGCACTGTCTGAGAAGTGTATCTGTCTGCGTTTCTCGGAATTTTGCACTTGATAAAAACCCTACCAGTCTTCCAGCTCTGCACTCAGGCGCGCCTTCTCTGCCGTCCTGGGTGGGTGGCATTGCTCCCTCCACAGGATTTGAGTCGCCCTCTCTGCCTCTAGGCCCAGCACTGCATGTTCCTTGTCAGGCACCCTTGAGCAGATGAACTTTCCCGAGGGCAGCAACAGTTACTTACTTTGTACAGTTTTCACTAGCATAATGCTAGTTATGTAATGATCTCCCAATAATATCCAGTTCTCCTTTACAAAAACCACCTTTGTCACTGAAAGAATTAAAATGCCACAATTCAGTAAAATGTTAAAGAAGAGAATGGAATTTTGAAGTTGTGTTAAAGATATTTCAAAATATTTTAAAATTTCCTTTTGGCTTAACTTTGTAAAATACTAAGTGCTTAGTCGCTGAGTCATGTCCAGTTCTTTGCGACCCCATGGACTGTAGCCTGCCAGGCTCCTCTGTCCACGGGGATTCTCCAGGCAAGAATACTGGAGTGGGTTGCCACACCCTTCTCCAGGGAAAATAGCCAGAGTTAGATTCATTTGAAATGTTAGAAAATCTGAGTGACTCCTTTCTCTTTACCTGTCTCTCCTGTGCGTTTTAACTTAAGCTGCTGCTGCTGCTAAGTCACTTCAGTCGTGTCCTACTCTGTGTGACCCCATAGACGGCAGCCCACCAGGCTCTGCCGTCCCTGGGATTTCGAGAGTACTATTGATACAGCAGTAATCAAATGTCCAACTATTTTTTAAAAAGTTAAGATATTTGCTGTCCAATGTTGTATAACTTTTTTTGTAGTTCTTTTTTCAGCAGCATTTTCCTTGACATTTTTTGTTAATCTGTAAGTAAAAGAAATCTGAAACAAACAATAACAATGAATTTCAATTTTATTTTTAGCAAAAGCACCTGGAAATTGAAAGAACTACTAAATGGTTAAAAATGCTAAAAGGATGGGAAAAATACAAGAACACTGAAAAGGTAATTAAAATATTACTTCCTTATGAAGTAGATTTTCCTAGTAAAATTTCCTCTCTCATGATAAGAATATTGCATGCATATTCTTAAAAAATTTTTTTAATTTTAATTTAATTGAGTGAGTGAAGTGAAAGTCGCTTAGTTGTATCCAACTCTTTGCAATCCCATGGACTATACAGTCCATGGAATTCTCCAGGCCAGAATACTGGAGCAGGTATCCTTTCCCT
>SJYX01015631.1:366382-402658 GCA_006410675.1 Oreotragus oreotragus
AGGAAAGCAGGGCGCAGCTCAAGGGCTTTGGAGGAGAAGAGGGCCGAGCCTGTATCACAGAGTGCAGACCAGTGGCCTGTGTGTAAAATACAACTTGCAGATGTGTTCTATTTGCTGCGTCAGGGTTGACTTGCCTGTTGTTTAAGTAATTTGAAATCACTGTTAACATTTAAAAATCTAGAGATTTTCACAAATATTTCTGGGTTTCCAACTGCTCTTGAACAATTAGGAGATCTGGCATGAGGAAACCAACATTCCCACACAGTGACAGCCAGCTGGAGTTGACTTCTAGCTGATAGACAGGCCAGCTTCCCCAGTTCCCAGACTCTCTCGTATTCCCTTAACAGGATGGCAGAATTGGCTGCCATTTGTCATTAACCTTCAGGGGCTGCTCTCTTTACAGTTGTAAGGAGAGCACAGGCACAGAGACTAGTGGAACGCAATATAGAGTCCAGACACAGACCCGCACATATATGTCAACTGAATGAGAAGTGTGCCAAGAACATGCAACGGAGAAAGGACAATCTTTTCAGCAAATAGCATTGGGAAAACTGGAGATCCATGTGCATCACGAAACTAGACTGCTGTCTTACACTACTGACAAAAATTAGCTCAAAATGGATCAAAGACTTAAATGTCAGATCCAAAACCATAAAAGTCTGAGAAAACATAGAGAAAAACATCCTTAACATTGGTCTTGTCCATGATTTCTTGCCTAAGACACAATACCAAAGGCAACAAAAACAAACAGAAACAAGTAAGACCACATTAAACTAATGGGATTCTGCACAGCAGAATGCTTTGGCAGGCAGATTCTTTACCACTGTCCCACCTGGGAAGCCCAATGGAAACTGTTAATAAAGTGAAAAGGCAGCCTATGAAATGGGAGGAAATATCCATGTATGTGATAAAGGTATTAATACCCAAAACACATAAAGAACTCATACAACTCAAGGGCAAAAAAGGGAAATAATCCAATTTTTAAATGGGCAAAAAACCTGAAAAGGCATTTTACCAAAGAAGACATACAAATGGCCAATAGGTATATATTGATACAAAGGTGCTTGACATCACTAACCATCAGGAAAATGCAAATCAAAACCAAAATGAGATTATCATCTCACACCTGTCAGAATGCCTATCATCAAAAAGACAAGACATAACAAGTGTTGACAAGAATATGGAGAAAAGGGAATCTTTCAGTGGGGTGGTAAAATGGTATAGCCATTGTAGAAAAGAGGATGGAAGTTGCTCAAATAAAAAAATTAACTACCATATGATCCAGCAATCCATTTCTAGGTGTACATCTGAAGGAACTGAAATAAGTATCTCAAAGACATATATACACATCTATGTTCATTACAACATTATTTATAATATAACAGAAAAGCTTTGGAAACAACTTAAATGTCAAGAGAGAAAAGGATAAAATGCAGTAGAGATATAGAATATTATAAAGCCATGAGGAAGAAGAAAATCCTGCCATTGCCAACAATATGGATGGATCATGAGAGTATAATGCTAAGTGAGATGTCAGACAGAAAGACAAATATTGCATGATATCATTTATATTTGCAACTTAAAAAAAAAAAAGCTGAACTAGTTAAAATGGAGAGTTGTATAGTGGTTACTGGGACTTCCTTGGTGGCTCAGATAGTAAAGAATCTGCCTGCAATGCAAAGACCCGAGTTTGATCCCTGGGTTGGGAAGATCTCCTGGAGAAGGGAATGGACACCCATTCCAGTATTCTTGCCTGAAGAATTCCGTGGACAGAGGAGCCTGGTAGGCTATAGTCCGTGGAGTCACAGTGTCAAAAACAACTGAGAGACTACACTTTCATTTTTCATAGTGGTTACCAGGAGCTAGGTGGTAGGGGAATGGGAGGTGGTGTTTAAGGGTACAAACTTGAAACTAGCAGATAAATAATTTCGGGAGATCTAATGCACAGCATAGTGAGTATAGTCAACAATACTGTATTATAAACTTCAGAACTGCTAAGAGACTAAGTCTTAATTGTTGTTATAACAAAAAAGGGAGGGTTATGTGATAAGACAGAAGTGTCAGCTAAAGCTAACATTATTATAATCATGTTGCAATACACAAATTATCAAAACAAAATGCTGTTCACCTTATACTTAAACATTGGTAAATGTTATATACCAATTGTATCTCAATTTGTATTAATTAATTAATGAAAGCAAACTTTTGTACCTTCATGTCTATGCAAAATGGGAAAATGAGCAGACTGGGACAGCCATATATTGGAAGCAACATGGGAGAAAAACTAAAGCCTAATTCTATGTAGCAGTGAAAACTATGCAGTTGTGTTTGATACGCAAACAAAAACCAGGCTGGTTTAACTCCAGGGTCTCACTTGGCCCCTGCAGGCATTTGAAATTGACATTCTCGCCTAAAGTCACTGAAGATCTTTGGAAATAAGTCTTTTCCACCATAGTTTTTATTTCCATAGTTGTGCATTCTTTTCTTAGTACTTGGCACAGTGACAAACACATAAGCAGTGCCAAAAAATTAACTGTATTATGAACTAAAATTACATTTTGCCTTGTTTCTCCTATTTATTTTCTGTGTACCAACTACCTCCACTACCAGCTTCCCTTTCTGCTGGTCAAGAGTCCTTTCAGAGCCTTTTTTAACTCACAAGCTTTATTTCACAATCAATCAGACTGGAAAGGACCTGGCAAAGGAATCACATAAAGACTGATTTGATACAGTATTCACTTGGAGACAAGTCAAAATTAGATTTTAATTCCAGCTTTACCACTTACTATCTTAGCTTGACTTCCCCAACAGCAGAGCCTGCAATGAAGATGTGGCATGTATAGGTGGTTTACTGGGGGAATGTGATTCCCTAAATAAGGGGCAGGGAGGTGAACAGGAAAGGAGGAAACACCAGTACGAGAAAGTGTTAACTGCTACAGGTGACTGCTTACTTCACACAAGGCCTCCTGAGGAGTCTTACGAAATGTGTGTCAGAACTGTCAGCCAGGGACAAAAGCCTTTATCCATCAGCTCCTGCCCTCATAGGCAGAGGGCTGCCCCATGATGTATTACTATCTTTGTGCAGCCAAAGGAAGCCAGAGCACACGAGGTGGAGTGGCAGCCTTGGCTGGAAACAGCGGCAAGGCCAAGATGACGAGAGGCGCTATACAAAAGGTGTCCTATACAATAACTGTGGTCAGTCAAATACTTCATTTCTGGAAACCTCAGTTTCCTTTATTATAAATGGGCCAACATTGGTGCTTTCTTCTTGGACGGTAAGGCGAATATAATGAAATAATCCATGTGAAGCTCATAGACAAATGCCCAGCACACAGAACGTGCTAATAAATGACGGTTTCAGATACAAGCTCTTGCCTCCAGGACTAGACATTATGGAGGACCTTTATCAGACAGCTTGACAGCAATAATCAATGAATTATTAAATCAATGAAAGTAAACAATGATAATTACAATCTCAGCATTCACTTACAATAGATTCCAAACTGGTTGCTGCTAGGCCAATTTTGCTCCTTAGACAAGTATTCTTCCCCTACAGCCATAAATATCTATATACATATATTAAGATATATACATATAAATATATTCATAGATTATATATAACCGAAATCAGTTACAAATATTGAAAGTTATTTTTTAAAAAATCATAAAATTGAGAACTCCAGCTTTCCCCTTGAAAAAAGGAAAGACTTAACCCCACTAAGTTGGTATTCCTACTGTCTAAACTGAGTAGTGGTGACCCTTTTATATGGCACGTGTTTCTCCAATTTGCCACTATCCCTTGCAAATCTGGAGAAGGCAATGGCAACCCACTCCAGTATTCTTGCCTGGAAAATCCCATGGATGGAGAAGCCTGGTGGGCTGCAGTCCATGGGGTTGCGAAGAGTCAGACCCGACTGAGCGACTCACTTTCACTTTTCAGTTTCACGCATGGGAGAAGGAAATGGCAATCCACTCCAGTGTTCTTGCCTGGAGAATCCCAGGGATGGGGGAGCCTGGTGGGCTGCCGTCTATGGGGTTGCACAGAGTCGGACATGACTGAAGTGACTTAGCAGCAACAGCACCTTTCAAGTCCATTTTACTCATTCACAACCTGCTGCTGGACATTTGCATTTGAAACCTCTGGAAAGATACTTAACCTAGAAAGATAGGGTCCTTGGAAACCCTGCCAGGACCTAAAAAGGAAGAATGCTAGAAAGGACAATGTCCTTATTTTTCAGTGACAGCTGAAGAGCCACCTCTGAGGCCCATGGAACTCAATGTCCTTGTGATGGAGAGCTAAGTGAATCCTGCTGAGGTGAGAGTGTGTGGTTCCAGCTAGTCTGGTTATTACCAACCTGAGGCTGAGGTCACCCCAGCTGCTCTCAGTGCCTGCAACTCCACTGATTTCATTCTGGTTCATACCAGAGATTTATTTTTATGAACAGTGAACATTTTTTGTAACATTCCCTCATTTAACCTTCATTATCAAAGTCTCTGCCCAAAGCCCATATAAGTACCATTATTGCCCATATAACATTTTCCAACATAAACCATTTAAGGCATTTTTTTCCATTTTTATTTATTTCTCTTCTGTTACATTTCATTTGAAATGTGCATGGGGGAGAATGTGTCTTGTTTTTATGTTGTCTCATACAGACCATAAGCCCTAATAGTGGGGGCTGCCTATTTTGAAGGTTAATAAGCAATGGGGACATTCATCACATGGAACAAACAACCAGGATATGCTGGCCTCTTAAACAAAAAAAAAAAAAAAAAAAGTACTAGAAAGGAATTCTCTGTGACTGGGGAAACTGAAAGGAAAATAACCCAGCTTCTTTGTCTCTTGAGAAAGCCAAGAGAAGAAGAAACACAGTGGCTCCAAAAAAAAAAAAAAAAAAAAAAAAAAACAGAAAGCAAGAAAATGAAAAACCTAGTGTTATAATGTGTGTGAAAGTCACTCAGTCGTGTCCAACTCTTTGGGACCCCACTGGACTATACAGTCCATGGAATTTTCCAGACCAGAATACCGGAGCAGATAGTCTTCTCCAGGGGATCTTCCCAACCCAGGGATCAAACTCAGGTCTCCCGCATTGCAGGCAGACTCTTTACCAGATGAGCCACCGGGGAAGTGTTATAATATTACTCCTTAAATTATTCATTCATATGCAAAGTCTCCATGGACAGTGAAAGTACCTGTATCTCTGAATCTCTAGTACCTGAACAGGGTCTGTTGCTAAGTGGGTACAATAATGTAACTAAAGTTTGTATTTAACCCTAAGAAACTCAAGAACTCTAAGAAATTCATTTTGACTTAAGTAAACATGGTAATATGTTGACTTACATAGTTAAAAAGTTCAAGATCTTTTAAGCATATCTGTACGCAAGAACTAAGACAGTGTCTTTAGGATTCAATCTCTCTCTACTCTCTCTCCCCCTGCTCCATTCATTCTATCCTTTATTCTATTGATTTTACTTTGAGCAGGCTCTCTTCTTTGGGTAGAAAGTAGTCCACCAGCAAGCTCTAGGCTCACATTCCTATAAGTTCTGTAACTCTAGTAATAATGAAAGAATGAATGAAAGAAGGAAATAAAGAGAGAGAGAGAGAAAGGGAGGGAGAACGAGAGAAAGGAAAGTAAGAAGAGAGAAAGAATAGGCTTCTCAGTTCAGCAGTTCCAAAAGTTTGGACCTCTGAACAAACCACTGTGGTCAGAGGGAAGGCCCACATGAGGTGGAAGGCACACCCTAGCTACGGGGACTGAAATTGTCCAGGGTGGAATGCATGCTGGGTGGTCATAAGCAGTAGAGGTCCATCACAGAAGGTATGGATGATGCTGCTGCATGAAGAGAAACATAGGATTCAAGAGCCCTGGGCACTTCTTTCCAGCTTTGGCGTAACCAAAGAAAAAGTCTTAGAAATTCAATTTAATTCATTGCCACAAAGATGTACCACATGTTACAACATGCTAGGACTGTACTAAAGCCCGAGCAAGCAATGATGCAAAGCTACTGACAATAATCAACAAGTCTATCAGCTGGTAGGGGTCACAACAATAAAAGCAACCCATTAGGAATCCTTCTGCTAGGAAAACGTGGTAGATGTGTGTGCAAAGTGCCGAGGCATCTTTGAATTCCCCCAGGAGTAGAACCTGAGGTTAGGATTTGTGCACAAATGGCAGATATTTGGAAGGTAATCTAGGGAACCCAGGTAATAGGGAAGATAAGTCAGGGAAGGAAAGGATGCCAGTATAGGGGAAACTATTACACTATATATATTATAAATGATAACTATCCAGGTTAACAATGTTGGTAACTCTGGGAGCCAGTGCAGAACATTTGCCTCAGAGTTACTTAAACAGGCAAAGGTGAGAGCTGATGGGGATGAAACCAGGATACTTATATATGATAAGTGTATCATACATACTTTCTATCACTGACAACAGGATGCTGGAGTAAAAGGCAGTAATTCCCCAGGCATCTCTGGCCTGCCATGTGTGTGGGACAGGGAAAGTCCTTAGGCAAAGATATGCAGATGCGGGTCTAGCAGTCAGGAAAAGTACAGTGGAAGGCAGAGCCCGGGGGTTATGGGCAGGACAGTTGCAATATCTCATCTTCAAGTAGAAATCATTTTGCTGCTCTGCCTGAAAATACAGAAATTGGACCTGAAATTTCCCGAGTGCCTATGCAGCTCTAAATTCCTAAAATGCAAGATATAGTCTAATAATCATATTTTATAAATCCATGTTGGTTTGTCTGAGGCTGATTTTAAAACAATCTAAAAATGCATGGGAAACAGGTGGGTGTGGGAGGTAGAGGCAGCTGGAAGAATGATAAGATTAATGTTTTTGTGGTCAAAAAGTCCACGACTTTACACAAAAATGTATTCATCAAAACAGCCTGGCTTGCTTAGAAAGGATCTTGCTTACATTTGACTATGTAAGCAAGGGCTATGATTTCAGCCCTTGCACTTGAAAAGTAGGATCATAGGCTCATACCATCAAAAGAGGACATTCAAGGATGTCAGTTGGCAACCTACTCCAGTATTCTTGCCTGGAAATCCCATGGACTGAGGAGCCTGGCAGGCTACAGTCCGTTGGGGTCACAGAGAGTCAAACACGACTGAGCAACTAACACTTTCACTTTCAAGGATGTAGATTCATAGAGACAATAGATGAGGTCGTGGTGCAATAATAAGTCCTTAGTTCTTCAGACTCCTAACCAGGTGCTCTCCTGTCTGCATAACCAGAGACAGAACCCAAAAGGTGAACATGGGAGGAAACCAAGATTTATAGAGGAAGTTGATGTTTCCCCTATATCCAGAGGCTTAGGCCTACACCACCTTCACTTTCCAGAGCTTCCTCCCAACCCAGGGAAGTTGGCTATATTTGTTTCTATTATTTTTAGCATTTGTGACCTTTGGAAGTATTTTGGAGGCTGTTAAACAGACAGGGTTCCCAAATATGTTTGCAACAGGCCCATGGCTCTATGGCTCCCCATTCCAACAAAACACTGTTTCCCAGAAATCTGCCTGTAAAACCCAAATCCACTGCGAATTCCCCACACTAGGCCCTATACTGGAGTGTTGTGGGTTCCAAGGGACAGGTTTATCTTCTTCTCATTTCTTAAGATGTGTTCTAGTAAATTAAATCTCATCTCTATTTTTTTTCTTCCTTTTCTTTTTCCATTCCATAGAACACCACTATTGTTACTTCTAAATGAAGCTTAAGAATTGCATTTGATTGCAAAGGATGGAACATTTAAAGTGGTAAGGCTGGGGACGGAAAAAATGAAAATCATATAATCCAATAATGAACCACGACAATGGAGGGGAAACTTCCTGGAAGCACTGTTGACGATGAACATCTCCAAATTCCTATGTGCTCAACTCATTAGCAAGAACCACATTTCTTTCTTGGTCAAGCACAGAATCAAACTCTATGTAATTAAAGACCTAATTGTGCACACAATACTGGATGACATACAGTTGTTTTTTTCCCTCTACTTGGTAATTTTCCTAGAAAAGGACTTAATTTAACAGATTTAGGGAGTGATTTGAGCACTGCTGAGCACTCTATGTTTTACTGAGATGGAGAAAGAATACCCTTTTCATGGACAAATTTGACCCTGGAGCAAACATCTGACATCTATGGGCTTCTCTCAAGTCCTAACACTTACTTCTGGGAACAGAACTGCCCCCAGAAAAGAAGAATTATTAATGTGCCTCAGTGGATCAGGAAAATTTGAGTGGAAATGCTTTCTCTTGAATTAGGATTTAATATTGATAGATGATAATAAAAGATATTTTTTGTTGAGAAGCTGTTGTATGTTAGACATGAGTCCATGTGCTTTCAATTCAGTTCAGTCGCTCAGTCGTGTCTGACTCTTTGAGATCCCATGAATTGCAGCACGCCAGGCCTCCCTGTCCATCATCAACTCCCAGAGTTCACTCAAACTCACGTCCATCGAGTCCGTGATGCCATCCAGCCATCTCATNATGTGCTTTCAATTCAGTTCAGTCGCTCAGTCGTGTCTGACTCTTTGAGATCCCATGAATTGCAGCACGCCAGGCCTCCCTGTCCATCATCAACTCCCAGAGTTCACTCAAACTCACGTCCATCGAGTCCGTGATGCCATCCAGCCATCTCATCCTCTGTCGTCCCCTTCTCCTCCTGCCCCCAATCCCTCCCAGCATCAGAGTCTTTTCCAATAAGTCAACTCTTCGCATGAGGTGGCCAAGGTACTGGAGTTTCAGCTTTAGCATCATTCCTTCCAAAGAAATCCCAGGGCCGATCTCCTTCAGGATGGACTGGTTGGATCTCCTTGCAGTCCAAGGGACTCTCAAGAGTCTTCTCCAACACCACAGTTCAAAAGCATCAATTCTTCGGTGCTCAGCTTTCTTCACAGTCCAACTCTCACATCCATACATGACTACTGGAAAAACCATAGGCTTGACTAGACGGACCTTTGTTGGCAGAGTAATGTCTTTGCTTTTGAATATGCTATCTGTGTTGGTCATAACTTTCCTTCCAAGGAGTAAGTGTCTTTTAATTTCATGGCTACAATCCCCATCTGCAGTGATTTTGGAGCTCCAAAAAATAAAGTCTGACACTGTTTCCACTGTTTCCCCATCTATTTCCCATGAAGTGATGGGGCCAGATGCCATGTTCTTAGTTTTCTGAATGTTGAGCTTTAAGCCAAATTTTTCATGTATTAATTCTTTAAAACTTAAAAAAAAACCTCATAGGGAAAGGCCATTAGTGTTCCTATTTTCCAGATGAAGAAGCTGACCGCATTTTCCTCTTTTCTTATATCCCACAGAAGAAATGTTAAAAACAACAATTCTAAATACTACTTCTACTACTATTGCTGCTATGATGAATGTTAATAATGCACCAATTTCTTCTTAACTATTAAGCAGTATTGAACACCCCAAGCTTAAAATATTGCTAGATATTATTGGTAAAACTAAGAGAAACAATAAATTACATTCAGATATATCCAAACAGCATAAGGGCACAGCACAGTACCTTGGGAACAAGTGTACGCAGTGAACTTCCTTAAGCAAAATATGATTGCTGCTTGACACTCTATCTAGAAGAAAAAATAGAGAATAAAAACTGTGGTATTAACTAAATTCTTACCCAATTTTGACATATATTTAAGACTAATATGAATAAATAAAGCTTACGGAATCTCAGAACAAAAGTGGTGTACTTGTATCAAGCATCTTAAAGAAGTTTAAGAAAGATGCTTTTTTTTTAAAAGAAGCAATAATAAAAACTGAACTTATGTTTTTTTTCTTATTTCTTTTAATTAGAAATTAGTACTGATCTGGGAAGACTGCAAATAAAGCACATGTAATGAACACACACACACAGAAATCGTTTTCCAGAACCTAAAGATATGTTGATAATTCCCTGATTTATATTTTAGATACCATCACTACTTAAATTATATAAAATAAAAAAATTCTTCATGTAAAAGTGATCATTTCCTTGACATGTATTTTCTACAAATCAATACAAATAATGTTAAAAAATAACACAATAACAATAAGGCAACCTAATTTAAGTAGGACATATACAATCCAATAGAAAATGGGCAGAAGACATGAACAGAAATTTCACAATAAAAAATACTTTTGCTTATTAATATATGACAAAATGTTCGACCTCAGTTAAATCAAGCAATAAGACACTGTTTTGGCCCATCCAGTTAAAACTTGAAAGACAATATCACGGAACAGGTATTTTGTTGGAACATACGTTTATTGTGTTTGTTAGTCGCTTAGTCATGTCTGACTCTTTGTGACTCCATGGACTGTAGCCCACCAGGCTTCTCTGTCTACGGAATTCTGTGGGCAAGTTGCCATACTGGAGTGGGTTGCCATGCCCTTCTCCAGGGGATCTTCCTGACCTAGGTATTGAACCTGGGTCTCCCACATTGCACGCAGATTCTTTACCATCTGAGCCACCTGTGATTATTCTCACATTGTCCTCTTCTTATTTTCCCTCCAGCAACAATGTTGGCTATGTCTGCACAGAATCCCTAATCCAAGTAGTTGAATCAAGATATTTCAGAGATTGTGTATGCACCATCAGAGAAGAAATGTCTTATACATCTGAATGCCCGTGAATAGAAAGGTACAACCAGCAGAGTCATGATGGCACTTGTCATTAAGCTCACAGTTTCAAATGCAATATTCCCATAGTAATCTACAGTCTTTGAAAGGAGTTGCTGAGATGAGATTACCAACGCTATCCTCTGCTTCTAAACATCATTTAGGAGGGGAACAAAAAGAGTAGAGGGAGGCCATTTAATGAGTCTGATTTTCAATTTGTATAAATTTTGAATTTATCCAAAATATAAGTGTGCTATCTTAACTCTGAAATTTTTACCAATAGTACCTCTTTTAACTTGAATGTAAATGTTTAAGTATAAATAATAATGCCCTGTAATGACCCTTTACATAACATCACATTTAATCTCATAATGACTTAGTGTTATTATTATCCAAAATATGCAGATGAAGAAGCTAATGTTTAAAGCTTGAATGGTCTGTCCAAGATGGCATGGTAGGGCTTTGATTCAAACCCAGTCATTCTCTTTCTGAAATACAGGTTCTTGAACACTTATTTCATTTATAAACTCTTGCTGTGTCCAGAAAATAATTCTATTGGCCCTCATACTGTGGATCAGGATTCATTTCCACAGAGATAAATTCCCTTTCTTAGATTCTACTGCTCCTTTGGGTGAGACTAGTATTCACTGATGTTTAGAGAGGGCAAAGAGCATCTTTTGAGTTTTCGTCACCTCCAGCTTCTCCACATGCTTCTCCTGGTTGGACACTCTTCAAAATGCTTTCATCTCTGCTTCAAGAATGCTAGCCAGCCCTAATCATCAAGCAGAATTCCCTGTTGCCCAGAATGACTACATCAAGTCTAGTGGTACCATCATAGGTTTGCCCAACACCACAAGGAAGAAGCCAAAGGTCTGCCATCTGTCGTGACCTCTTCCCAGACACCTCCTACATGGCCTAAGAATATACAATGAAACTGGTAAGGAAACATTTCAGAGAGATATTTCAGCTCCATCCAGACTTACATTACTGAGCTTACTAATAATTGGAGTTCCCTCAGGAAGAAGCAAATCAGATCCTCTGCCACTAGATGTGTGCAAGTGCAAGATGAATAAATTTGACAGAAACATAGGATCTCAAAAGTCAGTTGAAGGGTTAGACCAGGTACAGAACTTTTCAACTTTACTTTCTGATTCACAGCTGTAGTCACCGCAGGTAATTTGTTACTACAAATATAGAGCAACATCTGCAATTAATTTTTAAAGATATATAAATTATATCAGTTCACTGATTAAAATAAAAACCTATTAGACTAGGGCTTCCCTGGTGGCTCAGATGGTAAAGAATCCACCTGCAAAGCAAGAGAGCCGGGTTCAATCCCTGGGTCAGGAAGAGCGCCTGGAGAAGGAAATGGTAACTCACGCCAGTATTCTTACCCAAAGAATAACTAAGAGAACTGAAATAAGACAATTGCACCCACCCACAACCACACACCCACAGTAACCTCAACTGACCTACATCAATAGGAGATTCTCATCCTTATCTACATTATTCTTCCTTTTGTTGCAAAAGAATGAAAGCTGATAATTATTGAAAGCTTGGTCTGTATGATCTCCTCCAAGCCTGAAACGTGATGATTCTAAAGGACAGAGAAACAAGAACACAAAGCAGAAGTGTTGCAGCCTCAGATCTCAGCTGGGTTGTTTGAGGGCCCAATTGACTGGTTCCAATGCCAAGGCTAAGTGTCTGTGCCTTAGGGCACTAGAATAGTACAAGTACACCTTTGGATCCCTTTTAGAGTATTGCAAGGGATAAAACAACTGAGTTATTTCACATTTAGAAGAAGTCAGGCCACCTGTATGAGACTCAAGGCGAGAAATCCAGAGAGAACGAGACAGTATGTAAGCTTTAGCACTGATAGAGGGGGTAGGACTAAGGATCTATTACAGGAAAGTATCTTAACCAAGCATGAGGTATGTGTATATGTGTGGGGTGGGGAGGGATGGGACATGTAGATGAATTTCAAAAATGAAATGAAAGGCAGTGGGCCCAGGATCCAGGGCTCAGGGGCACATGGATTTACCATGGCATCTGGAGCCTGCAGCACAGATGCAGAAGACATTAGTGGTACCAGTGTTTGAGGTGTAGGCATATGCAGATCACCCATGGAACTGGGATCTGGGTTTCTGGTGCTCATGAATGTGACTTAGAGACTACTGCAGGATACAGTAATGGTACATGCCTAGAGAACGGCAGGTCAAAGTTCGGACTCAGGCCCCAGGAGCAGCGTGTTGAGCAGCAGTGCTACAGCCCTGATGAAGGCATATTCCAGATCTGAAACTCAAGACCTTCAGTGCAGATAAAGAGTTCCAACTGCATAGCCCTAGTGATGGAAGGTCAAAGCATGACTTGGGATCCAGAAAGTAGGAGACAGCCTAGTGGCAGATCCAGTTCACTAGGTAGCAAGGCACTGTAGTGCCAGTCAAGGAGAGCAAGGAGAAGCAGCAACTCAGGCTTCTAAGGTTTCACCATAGCAACAGCTCTAGCCCCAGGGAGGAGATGCAGTGGCAGAGACTCTAGGTAGCTCCATCAGTTGAGTTCAGCATCAGTGAAGACTGCAGGAATCCTCAGTAGCAAAGGCCGTAACTGTTCATGAAGGTGACAAGGATTTCTGCAGGTCCTTCTGTTCTCATTTCCCCATAGGGTGAAATCCCTCTGAGGGGATCTCTCTTGTCACTGAACTGCTCTAGACTATGGATTGGGGTGAAGCAGGTAAAATGCTTCCTATTCTTCTCTATGCTGCAATCCTCTGTTATCATACTCCCCAGGGTTTCTGCTCTTCTTCAATGTAGTTCTCAGATCTCCCAAAGCTATTTTTTAAAATCAATCTGCAGTTATCTGTTGTTTTAACTATTTCCATGGAAGAACAAGTGTTTTATCTTCTTAATCTGTCACCTTGCTGATGTTTCACCTCGTGAAATTTCAAATATATACAATTCTGATCATCAATTATACCACAATAAAATAAGAATAATTGCATTGTTTAGACAGAAAAGGTGGCTCAGATGGTAAAGAATCTGCTTGCAATGCAAGAGACCCAGGTTTGACCCCAGGGTCAGAAAGATCACCTGGAGGAGGGAATAGCTACCCATTCCAGTATTCTTGCCTGAAGAATTCCATAGACAGAGGGGCCTGGTGGGTTACAGTACACAGAGTCAACAAGAGTCAGACACGACTGAGTGACTAACACCTTCACTTAGACAGAAAAAGTATGATATTAGACTGAAACTTGGAGCTAAACAAAGAAATGATGACTGCTAGAAATGGGACAAAGGTAAAATTGATTTCATTTTTATCATTTTTATTAATAATTATTCTAAAAGATAAGTTTCAAGTAAAAATAGGACTACATTGTGGATTTATAGTATATGTAAATCACAAATGATTGAAGGAATATATTGTTATAAGTTCCTTGTGCTGCTGCTGCTAAGTCACTTTAGTCGTGTCTGACTCTGTGTGACCCCATAGACGGCAGCCCACCAGGCTCCCCCATCCCTGGGATTCTCCAGACAAGAATACTGGAGTGGGTTGCCATTTCCTTAATGCATGAAATGATGATATTCATGTCATGCATGAAATTATTTGAAGCTAGACTCTAAGGAAAGATGTATATTTTAAACTATCAGGTAGCCACGAAAATTATTTTTAAAAGGTAATATAACAAATCAATCAATATAGGAGGTAAAATAAAATCATTAAAAGATGCTTAATTAACAACAGAAAAGGTGTTAAAAAGGGAGGAGAAAAAAAGAACTGAAGGAAAGAATAGAAAACAGCTGGCAATGATAGATTTTAACCCAGTCATATAAATGGTAACATTAAATGTCCATAGTCTAAACACAGTAATTAAAAGATAGAGATTGCCATATTGGATTTAAAAAAGTAAGACCCAAATCCTTATTTCTACAAAAAAACCTACTTTGAACATAAAGGCCTAAATGGATTAAAAATAAAAGATGGAGAAATACAGTACCACACAAATACTACAGAAAAGAATTTGAAGTAGCTACATTAATAAATTAATCTAAGGAATAAAGTGGCATTATAAAAAAGAACAGAAGATTTAACTGACATATAGAATATTCTATTCAAAAGAAACAAAATACAATTTTTTTTCCAGTTGCAACTGGAACACTCGCTGACATAGACCATATTTGGAACCATAAAAGAAACCTTAACACTATCTAAACCTTAATACTATCTATGTTCTCAGATAACAAAACTAAACTGAAAAATCATTTTTTAAAAAAAGAAAGAATATCTGGAAAATGCTCCAATTTTTGGAAATTAGAAAATATACTTTTAAATAACCCACAGATAAAAGTGGAAGTCTCAAACTTTTAAAATATTTTTAACTATATCAAACTACAAAACATGGGCAGCTAAAGCAGTGTTTAAAGGGCAATTAATAGCATTTAATGTTTCTATAAGAAAAGAAGATCTCAAATTATTAATCTAAGTCTCCACTTTAAGAAGTTAGAAAAAGAGTAAACTGTATTCAAAGTGAGCCAAAGAAGGAAATAAAAATGAGAGCAAAACTTACTGAAATTGAAAACAGATAAATGATAGAGAATATCAGTGAAATAAAAAGTTGATTCTTTGAAAAGATTTGAAAAAATCATAAATCTCTAGCCTTACTAACCAAAAGAAAATGCCAAAATATCAACATCAGGAACAAAAGAGGGATTATCACAGTGTAACTTACCAACATTATAAAATTAACAAGAGAATACTACAAAAGAAACCAAAAAAAAATTTCCACACCCATACATTTAAAATGGGTCAGTTCCTTAAAGTCATAAATTATCAAAATTAACTCAGAAAGAAACACATAACCTGAAAATCCTATACCTATTAAAGAAAATGAATTTATAGTCTAAAACCTTTCAAAAAACAACAATTCTTGGCTCAAATTATTGCACTGGCAACTTACCGAACACTTAAGTAAAAATAATATAAATTGTGAAACTAATTAGAAAAAGAAAATATTGTTAATTGATGTCAATTCTCTCCCATTTGATCTACAGATTCACTGCAATCCCTATCAAAATCCAAGCAGACTTTTAGGAATTATCTAAAAATGATATGTTGTTGTTCAACAGTTTTAGATAATTCCTAAATTATCTAATTCTAAATTTTTATATAATTTTAGATAATTCTTAAATTATTTTAAATAATTCCTAAATTATCTATTCAGCTAAAAATGGTAGGTGATTCTACATTTCTAAAATTTAAGAAGTAAAAAGACTAGAACACAAAATATTTTTGAAAAAGATGAATGATGTTGGAGGACTCATTACCCATTTTGAAGACATAAAGGTACTATAAATCAAGACCATGTAGTATTAATGAAATGATAGATCAATAAGTAGATCAAACAACAAACAGGAGAGTCCAGGAATGAACACATACACGCAGAATCAAGTGATTCCTGACAAAGTCACAAAGGCACTAAAACAGAGCAAGGACAGCAGCTCCAACAACAGTGCCTAAATGAGTGGATATCCATATGCCAAAGCGCTTTGACCTACTCCTCACACCTTACACAAAAATTAAATAACATTGGTCATGCCCACAAGAACTATAAAACTTTTTTAGAAAGCATAGAAGAAAATACAGGTGACCTTTGGTTAGGCAAAAGTTTTCAGATATGGCAAGAAAAGCATGATCCATAAAAGAGAAAAATAAGTTGGACTGAATTAAAATCAAAAAACATTTGCTTAGTGACAGAAACCATCAAAAGAATGAAAAGATGAGCCACAGACTAGGTTTGTCTGAAAATCAGGTTACAGACAAAGGACATGCACCCAGAATATGTAATGAACTTTTAAAACTCAATAAAAAGCAAAAAATCTAACTTAAAATATGACCAATAGATCTGAGCAGACACATCAACAAAGGAGATATATAGAGGATACACATGTTAAAAGATGCCCAATGTTACTAATCTAAAGGAAGTACAACTTGAAGCCTACAATGAGATATCACTATGTCTCTATTAGAATGGCTAAAGCTAAAAAACAGTAACAACCACAATAGAAACACTAAGGTCAGGCAATGATGTTCAGCAACTAAAACTCTCATACACTGCTGATGGGAATGTAAAACAGGAGTTGTTCTGGAAACAGTTTGGAGGTTTCTTATAAAGTTAAACAAAACTACCATACTTTATGCACATGTGAAAATAATGAACAAACCAGAATGTGGTGGAAAAGAAGGAACACAACCTGTGGCAAACAAATTTAACTGAACTACAAATGAATCACATAACCACAGTGAAAATGTTGGGAAGAATGTACCTAGCCTACATAATTTCTGAAAACAACGTTTTCAGAGGATACTGTTGGGCTAAGAACAGAAAGAACTATATACAAATATTACATTCTAGCTGATAAATTTGTTTTGTACAGGAATATGGGATAGGAATTCTGAACAACTATTAGTATATCTGAGTAAAATGTTGAACAAATAAGTATATTGTGTCCCTAATAAGGGTCAAGTTTTTTACTCTCAGAGAAAGTAGCTAAAAACAAGGAAGGAGGAAGACTATGGTGCTGAAGTGAGAGATATCAACATGAAGTAGATATAGATCAACAGAGAGAGATCTGCATGCATGAATTAGTCAGTACACATACATATATTTCCTATATCTAGCCACTGAGAGGGCCTAGAAACAGTGAGACTTTAGTAGCAATAACCACAATTAACAATCAGAACTTCATCTCTTAATTAGTTTCTCCAATAAAAGGAACTAGCTTCTGGACAAACGGTAGTTTTCCGGGCTAGGGCACTGAGCATATGTACCATGAGTCTGGAGTATCCTGTGGTGCCAGGAAGTAAGAAAATCTTGGGGAAAAAAAGGACAGAAAAAAGACAGCATATGGAAATGAGAGGCAGTCAATATGGAAATGCTGCCAATGGCCCAAATTTGAGCAATCAAGCAACAAAATAAAGAGCCATAATATTGAATTATAATCCAAAGAGCAAAAAAGTCCACAAGTTAATACAGAATAAGTGAAGTGACAATTCCTCCTTACAGAAGAATTCCAAAAATGCACATAAAAAGAATCAAAGAAAGAGTATCACTATTAGGCTATGATATTATAGTAAGAATTGCTGCAGGTGAAGCCCACTAAAGGATGCTTAAGTTGGTGAGAGAAAGTTTAGGCAGAAACAGAGTACATACACAATCCCAAATTATCTTCTCAAAAATAGTCATTTCAAACAGAAAAATAGTAACTTTTCGTGAAAAGTGTAGGGAGGCCAGCCAGGTGCTGGATGTTAGATAAGCGGTCAAAGCTAAGTAACATTTATCAACACCATGCACCCCTTAACGTGTGTCTGGAGAAGGGCACAACACCTCTGTTGCATTCTTCCCAATATGTAACTGTAGCATAACCAAGAGAAAACAACAGACAAATTTAAATTACACAACATTCTACAAAATAATTAGCAAGTACTCTTCAAATGTGTCAAGGACATGAAAGACTAGGAAAGACAGAGGAACTGTCACAGATTAGAAATGACTAAGGAAGAATAAAATGCAAACATAAAACTAAACATAATTCCGGGACAGAAATGGGACATTAGTGAAATCCAAGTAAGTTCTTTAGTTTAATAGCATTGTACTAAAATTAATGTTAGTTACATTAACTGTTAGCATAAGTGTATACTGTGTGAAGGCTATAGGTATTTTTAAATTTTTTTTGTAGCTCTTCTGCAAATCTAAAATCATTTCAAAATACAAATAATTTTACAAAAGTAAACAACAGCTTATATAGTTACCCCAATGATTTATTACATCTGAAAGCTAAGTCCTTGTTCTCTGCTTCTAGGCAACTAGTGTAGTATCCTCCTTCCTAAAAGCGTGTCATTTAAAGAAGAAAAATTAACAGTTGCCTCTTATAACAATTATGTCCTATTCATTCGCTCCCTTTCTCTTGCTTGTCAGGATTTTACCTTTGTTCACGAATCCACTGGCTTTTCATAAGGATAAAAAAATCAAGGGAGAAAGAAATCACTAAGATGGTGAGAAAAATGAAGAGTATTTTCTTGGCTGGAAAACTTCCAAGCTGGGCAGAGCCCTATTTTTAATATTTGTTTGTTTTTGTTCGTTTGTGTGTATATGTATGGATGTATGGTAACCTGGGCCTGTGGGGACCCTTGAATCTCTGATTAAATATTGCTTGTCTTCTGGGCTTTTGGACCCGCTCAGATATCTGTGATTGATGCACGGCTATACTTGGACCTTTTTCAAATTCCAATTCGTTTTAACAGCTTCCTTGTGCCAAGGGAGGAAGATATGAGGGGATAATGGAGATAACCTCACACAGTCTCCTCAATGGGTTTCAAGAACAGCCCCAGCCAGAGCTTCCAAATGGAGAAGGCAGGCCAAGGCATGTGGAGCTCCATGGAATCAAGTGATTTGGGAGCTGTAGGGGCCTGTATCAGGTCACCTTCCTTCCTAAAGGGCTTGCCTTACTCTATAAAGTGTTCTCCTTGAACAATATCTCAGCATCAACATCCCATCAATTAAATTTAGAGAAAGAGTGTATCAGGAGGTAAAGCGAAAGGTGCTTTTTATCGTCAGGCGGTCTTACAAAATGGAACTTGGCAGTGACCTGGAAGGACACGAGTCTGACACTGTTTCCTTGGCTACAGAAGGGGAGAGATACCTGCCCTCCTCTACCTCTTAGAGTTGTTGTGAGGATGAAATGGAACAATTACAGTGAAAATGGCAGGAAAAAATTGCATACCAGTGTTTTTGTGGACATGTTAAGATTTTTCTACTTTCCAGTCTCATTGCCTCAGGATAAAATGCTCTCTGAAGGAGTTTTCCCAAAGCCCTTCGTAACCAACGCCAGCCCGTCTCTTATCTCTGGACACGCTTCCCTTCACATCCCTTATCCAGGCACGCTGGGTAGCATTCTATTCTCTTTCACAAATTCTTGCCTCTGCACTGGCTCTTCCTTTTTGGAATAGTTTTCTGTTCTTACCCATTCCTGATCCCCTTCAACTGAGTGATTCCTGCTTACGTTCCAAGTTTCAACTTAAATACTTCTTCCAGAAAGCCATTGCCCAAACCGTAGTCTCCTCTCAAACACCCAAACCTTAGCCCAATTAATCTGTTTAATATGTATAGCCCCCTCAGTTCAGTTCAGTCGCTCAGTCGTATCCGACTTTTTGCTACCCCATGAATCACAGCACGCCAGGCCTCCCTGTCCATCACCAGCTCCCGGAGTTCACTCAGACTCACATCCATCGAGTCAGTGATGC
Source organism: Oreotragus oreotragus (assembly GCA_006410675.1). NCBI lineage: Eukaryota > Metazoa > Chordata > Mammalia > Artiodactyla > Bovidae > Oreotragus > Oreotragus oreotragus. The sequence continues at coordinate 386,295 of SJYX01015631.1, forward strand.
CATCCAGCCATCTCATCCTCATTCGTCCCCTTCTCCTCCTGCCCCCAATCCCTCCCAGCGTCAGAGTCTTTTGCAAAGAGTCAGCTCTTCACATGAGGTGGCCAAAGTATTGGAGTTTCAGCTTTAGCATCAGTCCTTCCAATGAACACCCAGCACTGATCTCCTTTAGAATGGACTGGTACTAGGTCTTAAATTTCCAGAATGGAAGAATCTGCCTTTGTAACCGTCATGTATATCCCTGGCTCCCAACAGGGTCTGCCAAACAGTGGCTTCTCAATAAATGCTTGCTGAATGAATAAGTAACTGACAGATGAATAGATGCATGCTTTCAATACAAGTGTCTTGCTATGAGCCCCATTTGGGGGACTGAGAAGTGGGGAAAGTATTTCAAAGAATAGACTGATGGAACAATTAGTGAATATGCAAGAGAAAACTGTTACTTGCACTAGTTATTTTAAACAAGGAAGACTCAGACTTAAATCCTGGATGGCAGCTGCTGCTGTTTATTGTTTTGTCATTATTATCATTGCAATATAATATCAAAGCAGCTTACATTTATGCCTCCTATACCTGAATGTTCAGCAAGTTGCTGAATGCTTTGTATGTACTAGCATTGCTTATCTCCTCCCAAACTTTATAAAATAAATACTGATTTTATCCCTGTTTAGAGATAAGAAAATAAATCAGAGACTGGGTTGCTTGTCCAAAGTCACACCTGTACTGAAGAGCAGAGTCACAACTAATACCTAAGGCTTCAGGCTGTGGAACCTAAATTGTTAGAAACTGCATTCTGCTTCTTCACCAAATCTCACTCCTGCCTCCCCTACTGGACAACTAAACTCCAAGGACTTCCAGCTCGCTGCTGCTGCTGCTCCTGCTAAGTCGCTTCAGCCATGTCTGACTCTATACGACCCCACAGACGACAGCCCACCAAGCTCCCCTGTCCCTGGGATTCTCCAGGCAAGAACACTGGAGTGGGTTGCCATTTCCTTCTCCAATGCATGAAAGTGAAAACTGAAAGGGAAGTCGTTCAGTCGTGTCCGACTCTTTGTGACCCCATGGACTGCAGCCCACCAGGCTTCTCCATCCATGGGATTTTCCAGGCAAGAGTACTGGAGTGGGGTGCCATCGCCTTTTCCACTCCAGCTCCCTAGAGTGCAGAAAAACTTGTTTAAATTCGATCCTGGCTGAATTCTCAAGCTTTTCTCTGTCATCGTCTAACTCACCAATAAGGCTACCCTATCAAATAAATATTTCTGATCACAGTTTCTCTCCATCCAAAGCCAGGGCAACTATTTCACCCACGAATCCCTATCTGAACTCCTGAGTTTATGCTTTAATATAATTATGTAGATCCCACTCCCCCACAGATCCTCTTTTTTCTTCATTTGCTTCCAATAAAGAGACATTATTTGGTTGGGAGCTTTCCAGGGTAACATGAATCCATCTTTTGAAACTAGTCCCTGCATTTGGAAAACTGAAAGACGCTTTGGTGTTTGTTTAGCAAGAAAGTTAGTCTGTGAAACTGCATTGCTATTATTTTTACTTCTGTTAAGCCATATTAGGCAGATTTAATTTCTAAAGATCTATTTTCTCACCACCACCACCCATTTTAAATGGACAAGTCAGTTTCTTCTTTTAAACCAGCTGCCTGCAAATATGCCACTATTGACAAAGACACTTAACCAAATTAGCCACATTGTCCAACTGTAACTTCCTGCCCTTCTCCAGCAAAACCGATGTTGCCTTTAACATAAGAAGAAGTCTTTGACTTATCAGACCCCTGCTTATCATAAAATTAAGTATACACACATCTCAGAACCCCAAATCCATCATATAAATAAAAAGGCACACTCCCTCAGTCCATAAACATCCATTCCTTTAAGAAAGAGATATCTGACACCCCTAGTGCATGAATCAGAGAGATTTTTGATTATCCTAGCACTCCCAATATGTTTCTTTATTCTTTGCATCAACAAATACTGTAACTGGGGATGTTTACAGTGTCAGCACATGATAGCTTCAGTAATAATCTCAGCTACAGACCAAGATACTTCTGTTTCTTCACACTCCAGGTAAAAATTTGAATCTTGGGGGAAAGCTAAAAACAGCTGGCGTCTGGTTATTCACTTGTGTTCTTTATCTTTGAATAAAGAAAAGGAAGATACACTGCAAAGATATGACTTAAATAAAAGATTTTACTTCTGTATTGAAAAAAAATCACAAAGTAAGATGCCACATCAAACACTGAGACACATGATGATTATTACAGGAGTAAATGATAATTGAGTGAGGGGGCAGAATAAAAAGATCCAGAAATTTACCCACCTCAACTGAATTTTTATCATTAAAAACTAAACATGCTTGCAGAATGTCCTTCAGTATAAACACACAGTTAATTAATTAAAAGTATAATAAACAATAGTAACAGCTCAGGGACCCAAGAGTATATACTTCGCCCACTCAAATACGTAGATTCTAGGTCATAAGAGGAGATTCTAAGATACAGGAAAAAATTACCTAAGGTTTGAAGCTGAGAAACTCTCTAATGTTATTTCTAGTACTAGCTAGAGGACAGAATCTCTGTCTTTTTCATTAAATTATACAAGTGCCCACAGCAGATGATGATTGCAGCCATGAAATTAAAAGATGCTTACTCCTTGGAAGAAAAGTTATGACCAACACAGATAGCATATTCAAAAAGGAAACAGTGGAAAGTGTCAGACTTTACTTTTTTGGGCTCCAAAATCACTGCAGATGGTGACTGCAGCCATGAAATTAAAAGACACTTACTCCTTGGAAGGAAAGTTATGGCATAGCATATTCAAAAGCAGAGACATTACTTTGCCAACAAAGGTCTGTTTAGTCAAGGCTATGGTTTTTCCAGTGGTCATGTATGGATGTGAGAGTTGGACTGTGAAGAAAGCTGAGCGCTGAAGAACTGATGCTTTTGAACTGTGGTGTTGGAGAAGACTCTTGAGAGTCCTTTGGACTGCAAGGAGATCCAGCCAGTCCATTCTGAAGGAGATCAGTCCTGGGTGTTCATTGGAAGGACTGATGCTGAAGCTGAAACTCCAATACTTTGGCCACCTCATGCAAAGAGTTGATTCATTGGAAAGACTCTGATGACTCTGATGCTGGGACGGATTAGGGGCAGGAGGAGAAGGGATCGACAGAGGATGAGATGGCTGGATGGCATCACCAACTCGATGGATGTGAGTTTCAGTGAACTCCGGGAGTTGATAATGGACAGGGAGGCCTGGTGTGCTGTAATTCATAGGGTGGCAAAGAGTTGGACACGACTGAGCGACGGAACTGAACTGAACTGATAACCCTCAAATTAAGAACTTTCCATCTAGGAGTTGAGAAGAAGGATTCAGGGGAGTTCTATGCCTCAACCACAGTAGCTACTCTTGCTGTCCCCCAGTCAGTTCCATGAGGGAAGATTTCTTAGGATCTACCACAGTCTTCCTTGTGAGAAGCTGGTAGAGGGCTATATACAAACGCCTGCATCTTGTGAACTACTCCTCATGTGAATCACCCCCATATACACCACTCACTGGTTGACAGACTCCCAGATTCCCACACTTGACATCCACCAATTCATCAACTAGTCTCAATTTATCCAATGTTGAAAGAAGTGAAATGTCTCAGTCCTTAGAACTGGCTGAGAGAAAAGGAGTTGAGACTAGAATGTTGAAAAACTGCACTATCTACTTCCCACCTTCATTGAAGGTGAGCCATCATTTCTTTTCTTTGGTGTATCTCATACCCATTTTCTTTTAACTTTATCTTGAAGAAGAATGATATGTTGAGGAATGCTAGTATGTATAGGTAAAAAGGAGTGAAGAAAAAATGAGGCCAAATCAAAATGACATCTTCAACTTACTTGACCAGGGAACAGTTTCTGACTCTGGGGAGATCCAAAGCTTCATGTATCATATGTTACAGGGAAAACAGAGAAATTAAGAAAATTTCCTTCACATGTATTATTAATAATAAAAAATAAAATTTATAGGTACAAGACTACAAACCCTATAAACTTATGGTGATTATCTCTAAAGATAAAGTTTCAGAAATATTGACTGAGTGTTGCAAGAAGGAGAGGTAATGAGCTCTGCAGAAATGTAAAGGCCATATGCTCTAGGTCAGAGAAGGCAATAGCACCCCACTCTAGTACTCTTGCCTGGAAAAACCCATGGACAGAGGAGCCTGGCAGGCTGCAGTCCATGGGATCGCTAAGAGTCGGACATGACTGAGCGACCTCACTTTCACTTATCACTTTCATGCACTGGAGAAGGAAATGGCAACCCACTCCAGTGTTCTTGCCTGGAGAACCCTGGGGACAGGGGAGCCTAGTGGGCTTCCGTCTAAGGGGTGGCACAGAGTCAGACACGACTGAAGTGACTTAGCAGCAGCAGCATACGCTCTAGATAAGCAAGTGATTCCATCGCATATGTCCCTGCAGGTGCCTCTCTCTCTCCAGATTTTCTTTTAGTTATTTGCCCTGAGACTTCAGGGATAATTTCAAGAAAAGTCACAAACTTTCAGTCTGCCTTTTTCCTGTTATAATAGTTGGAGAAGCACTATTCCTGTGGTAGGTATTATGAGGAAAAAAAAAAAAAGATAAAGAAGACAGGAAAGAAGAATGCATTAAATGCATTCCTGACAAAGAAGAATGCATTAAAAGGGAAAGACAAAACCAAGATTAAACTACCACCAATTTGCACCCAAAAATTTTCTACAGAGACCACGATAAAGCTTTAAGAAAGAAATGACATTGAGTTGTCCTTAAAAACACAGGATTTTAAGAAATGGAGAAACAAGATCAGGACAATAAGAGAGAGAGAACAGAATAAATAAAACTTGAGTTAAAAGGATTTAGAAGAGTCCAACTTAGGTGGAGAGTAGGATTCAGGAAGAGAACAGTGGAAACGAGGCTGAATAGGAGATTTGGGGTAATATTATGCAGGCCTTCAAACACCAGGTTATAGTTTGCATTCTTGATGTCTGTCACTATACATCAAACCAACTTAGGGGAACCCTTTTATAGCATGCAGAGTATCTATTTCTAGAAACCAACAGTTAAGCCAAAAAACATCCAGCATTTGAAGAAACTAGAGGAAAAGGCAGGTGTTTTCCACCTATTCAAAAATTTTGAATGTTTTCCTTAGACCCAAATACATGCGATTTGCAATGGAAGTCCTTTTCTGGCCAGATTCTGACTGTATACCAACTCATTTTTAGAAAGTTCATCTCCTTCCTCCATAAACATGCTGGGCTGAATTTCATGCCCTGTGTATGCCCAGTAGATGGGTTAATAAGACAATAACACTTTATGCAGAGGCTATTGCTGATACTTGTTCTTATCTATGCAATCATGCATAACTCTCTGAATAAAGTAGAGCAGTATTGTTCCAGGGCTCATTTAAGCACACAATAGACTTCCAGTGAATTACAGCAGGCTCCTGCTTAAAGAACTATTTGTTTAGATGTTTCTTGAAAGAGTTAAACCAATGTTTTGCACACTTTAGTAGACCAGTTTATGCAGCCTGGGATTTGCAGAGTTGGATTAAAGCTTATTTTGAGGCATTCATGGGGCATGTCAGTTGCTATGCCCCACAGCAGGATCTAAAGAGTGATTCAAGGGGAAGACCAGGAGCTGACTGTGGCTCAGATCATGAACTCCTTATTACCAAATTCAGGCTTAAATTGAAGAAAGTAGGGAAAACCGCTAGACCATTCAGGTATGACCTAAATCAAATCCCTTTTGATTATACAGTGGAAGTGAGAAATAGATTTAAGGGCCTAGATCTGATAGATAGAGTTCCTGATGAACTATGGAATGAGGTTCGTGACATTGTACAGGAGACAGGGATCAAGACCATCCCCATGGAAAAGAAATGCAAAAAAGCAAAATGGCTGTCTGGAGAATGGCGTGCTGCGATTCATGGGGTCGCAAAGAGTCGGACACGACTGAGCAACTGAACTGAACTGAACCATAGAATCTTAATATGCAAGAGCTCTTTGCTAACATGCTCATGAGGATGATCTATTTGGTTTAAGGAAAGAGCTTTGGTTTGCCTTTTTCTTCCTATTATAATCCATCCTACCCAAGAATTCAAATAGGCAAACAATTATTGTGTACCTACTAAGGGCAAATGTCAGAGTTATATATACACAAAAAGACCCCAGCCACCTTAAAATAATAAAGCTGTCCTCCACTCCTTATGTTAACTGAAGACATATTATCAATAGCAAAAGCAACACAGTTATCAAATCCACCCTGTGTAAATATAGTCGGGAAAAGCATCTTTTTCTTTTTTGCATCATGGCTAATCATGTTTAACACTACTGTTTAAGGGTTTGCTCCTATTCGTGGAGACTTACAGACTGAGAGAGATATAAAGCATAGTCCCAGACTTTGAGGACTGTCTAACAGCCCCACTCTGAACCTCTTCAAATATCTAGCCAAGGGAAATGCAAATGATGTAATGCTGAATAATAAAAATGGAAGGAGCGATGGAGTAATACAAAAGGGGAAAATGTAGAGAAGACCAGCAACATTCACCAAGAGATAAAGAACACTTTCTAGAAAACTGGTCAGATATCGTATCATGAAGTTAAAAACAATAGTGAAGCAACCATGCCTACGAAGGAGTACTATAAAGCAGAGATACGGAGCCTCAGATAATGGAGGGTGAGATGAAAAACATTGGCGATAAAAAATGGCAGAACTCGCTAAGAAATACAAAAACGATTTAAATCCAAATCATCCAATATTGAATGAACATGTGAGATAATAGGCACTGTTGAAAATTCAATAAGACAAATAGTAGACAGCAATTTAAAAAGGCAAAAAATACAGAATAAAGAGTTTAAAAGGATCAGTGACTAAAAGATAAATATATATAGAAGATGCAGCAATCATGTAATTGGAGTCTGTGCTACATAAAACACAAAATAATGGATCAAAACACATAATGGAAAATACAATTTAAGAAATAATTTATTTTAAAAAGATGATCTGAATTTGCCCACTGAAAGATGACACCATGTTCCAAGAAAAAAAAAAAATTGATATAGGAAGGTAAATAGTAATTGTATCTGGGAAACTCTTGAATTTTAAAGACAAAGAATCCTCTGGAGTCAATAAAAAAGATTAAGTCACTCATAAGATGAAGGAAAATGATCCCAGATTTTTCCACTTCAATATTCAGCAGCAGGAGACATTGAGCAATACCAACCAAATATAACTGTATGTTTATATGTATAAAATGTAAACCTTACCTCAAAAGAAATTGTAAAAAAATATTAAGCTCTAGTTAATAATATGCATGCTGAAGTATTTGAGGGACAAACTATCTGATGTCTACCAATTTTTAATGGATCAAAAAATGAGATGGATTGAAGAATGGATTGAGTGATGGATGGATGGATAAGTATGTGATAAAGCAAATACAGCAAAATATTACTTGCTTTATTCTACATGTTATAATGCAATCTACTAATAATTTTATTGCCCAAACTGTCTTTAATTTTGGAGATTCTGGAGCTTCTTCAAGTTGTCTTCAGTGTTCTTTTGAACACATCCCTGTCATTAAAAAAATATTTCCTTACTTCTGCAGCTAGAATATTTTCCAGGTTTAACTTATTAGTTTCTCTGCTACTTCCCTGGAATCCATGGCTTTTTTAAAGGAACCCTGATTCCTGCTATTGGAAAATGATCTATAGAAACCATAACCTGAGTGCCAGGGTGTTCATTGCTACTGGAGTGTCTAGCCCCTCTCTGTGGACACAGCTAGGAAGCATACACATGTATACCAACTCCTGCATACACACACATCTATATTTATTTCTATATCTATTTGTATTCATTAAAAACTAAGAGTTCATTTTGCTATCTCTTATTCTAATCTAATACCACAGAGCCCATTCTAGTCCTCTCTTTTCCTTTATCTGCAAATTGATTCTCTGAAAGTAAGAATCTTGCTTTTATTATCTATAGTAGATGTATTGATTTCTTTAATTCTAGTATATACATGGTTTCAGCATTGTTCACCATAGCCCCATAAACTCAAATTCTGTAGCTAGGGCAATTTTTGTGTCTAACTGTTTTTGTCTTTACCCTTATGGTGTACAGTCAAAATACTATTTCAAGGTTTTCTTAGGTTAGTTTTTTCTTCTCTATCCCCTTCAGTGTAGTTACTTTATTCACCTGTAGCTGGGTTCATTCATGATTTTTATATTCTATTTTGGATTGCACTCATATCCTGGTGGGCATTAATTGTTTTCCAGTCTGTGAATTCTGTCATGGTTCTAAGCATGAGCTCTATACAAATACATAGATATGGAGTACTGTGCCTCCCACTCATTCCTCCCACTCTGTTCTCATCACTTCATTATTTCCATTCCATTACCACCCTGCAACTAACTAGTCTCATTAGTTTCTATCTTCTGCTTCCTGCCTTTCTTTAACTCAAATGAATATATATGTATGTACATTTTTCATACCCTTTTTTCCTTACTTGAAGAGTGTAAATATGTGTTTGACCTTTGAAAAGCTGGTTATTTTTTACAGTAAAAGATAAATGACCTAATCTAATCAAGAAAAAATAAAAATAAGAATTTTTTACAAATAAAACTATGAAAGGCACAGGGCTTTCCAGTTGGCACTAGTGGTAAAGAGCTCACCAATGTTTGTATTTTACCAAATATTTTACAAAACCACTGGTTGTTTGTATTTTACCAAACAGCCTCCAGAAGGAACAGAAAATATAATAAATAGTCTGATTTCCAAAGAAGACATAGCAAACATAGTTTGATTATACCCATTTCCCCCTCTCCTCCACATCTACATATCCAAATGATTTCATAGGGAAAATTTTCCAACCCCATAAAGTAAATTAATTCCAATACTACCTAAAATGAAACAATAACCTGGCAAAGATTGAGTGTGTGCACTTACAGACATGCACTCACCTACACAAATAAGAAAACTACAGACCAATCTTGCTTATGAATATTGAAGCAAGATTTTAAAATAAATGTCAAACATAATCCAACAGCACATTAAAAAATTATGCATCTGACAAAGTGGGTTTTATTCTAAGAATAAAAGAATTTACAGTATTACAAAATTTGTTAATATGATCTATCACGTTAATGCAGATCTAAGCATAAAAATGTGATGCTAATCTCCCTAGATGCTAAAACTGCATTAAAAATTTCATTATTGTTAAGCAAAACTCTTAATAAGATAGGAATAAACTATATTTAATATCAAACCAATGGTTACTGGAAAACACTACAACTCTATTTGCTCAACAAGGGTTATATTGGCATAACAATTCTTCCTTATTAATTTGAAGTATAGGGTACTCTCAATAAAAATACAAGATTTTGTGGGGATAGTCTGAAATTAAACATTCTTATTTGATCTTCCTATATATACAAAATAAATGACAGCCAGGAAAACTTTAAAGGTGGACACAGGGAGGAATCTTTTAAGAGCACTGAGAGAAAGCTATATTTATCAAATATTAAAATATAAACACTCAATATTTATGACAGTATAATGTTATTTAAGTGTTGGAAGGAGAAAACCACCAGCTTAGAATTCTGTATCCAGCAAAATCATCTTTCAATAGTGAAGAAATAAAAACTTTATCAAACCAAATTGAGAGAATTTATCACCACTACACATGCTTTGCAAGAAATGCTAAAAGAAGTTCTTCAAAAAGAAAAGAACAATATGAAGCACTGACCTACATAAAGAAAGGAGGATTAGAGAAGAAATGAAGGTGAAGTAAAATCTTACTTTTCTTATTCATCTAACAGGTAATAGTTTGTTCAAAATAATAATGCCAATAATATGTTAGATGATTGCAGTTTATGGATAAATAAGTGACAATATGTCATAAAATATAAAAGGAGGAAGTGGAAGTACTGCGTTACAAGATAAACAACATTACCCATGAAGCAATATAGTTAATTCTTACACATGCAATGTATATATATATAAACGGTATACATTTCCATGGTATAGTGTCCATATATGAGTCAACTTGGGTAAATTATATATTTCAAACTCCAGAGAAACCACTAAAAGAACTTAAAAAGCAAATATAATGTATATTCAAGAAGAAAATGGGAACATAGAAAATGCTCACTGAAAAACATTGGAGACAGAAAAGTGAAAGACAAAAAAGGTACAAAGACAAAGGGCAGTGAGTACAAACCAGTTACACGTATAATAGATATTAAACCTACTACATCAATAATCATTTCAAGTGTGAATGGTCTAAACACACTAAATAAAAGACAGAGACTGTCAGAGTAGATGAAAACAAACAAGACCTAATTATCTTAATTTTTTTGATATCTAAAAGATATCTACTTAAAACATAAAGACATAGAATAATAAGAGTAAAGAGCTAAAGAAAGACAAACCATGATAACAAATCAAAGGAAAGCTGGAGTAGCTCTACTAATTTCAGACTAAGTGGACTTCAGAGCAAGGAATATTATCAGAGACAAAAGGGGCATCAAATAATGATAAAGGGGTCAATACCCCCAAAAGGATATAATAATCCTTAATGTGTATGTGCCTAACAACAGAGTGTCAAACGTGTAAAGTGAAAACTGATAGAACTGCAAAGAGAAACAGACATATCCACTACTGTATTTAGAAACTTCAACACTCCTCTCAGTAATTGACAGATCCAGCAGGCAGAATATCTATGAGTATACAGTTGAACTGAACAGGACCATCCATCAAGTGGATCTAATTGACATTTATAGAATACTTCACCCAACAACAGCAGAATACACATTCTACTCAAGCTCACATGCAACATTCACTAAGACAGACCACATTATGGGTCATAAAACACACCTTAACAAATTTAAAAGAATATAAATCAAACAAAGTACACTCTCAGACCACAATGGAATTAAATTAGAAATCAATAACAGAAAGATACTGGAAAAGATATTTGAAGATTAAACAGCACACTTCTAAGTAACACGTGGCTCAAAGAGGAAGTATCAAAGAAATTTTAAAATATTTGGAATTAAATGAAAATGAAAATACAACTCATCAAAATTTGTGGATGTAGTGAAAGCAATGTTTAGAGGGAAATGTATTACATGAATGCATATGTTAGACAGGAAAAGATCTACAATCAATAATCTAAGCTTCCATCTTAGGAAACTACAAAAAGAGAAGCAAGTTAAATTCAAAGAAAACAGAAAATTAGAGCAGAAATTGATAAAATAGAAAACAATAAAATAAGAACAATTTAAATCAATAAGATTCAAAAAATGCTAACCAGGCAAACCGAAAAAAAAAAAGGAAAACAAAAATTACTAATATTAGAAATGAAAGCTGGACCATCACTATTGATGGAAATTAAACTGACAATAATGGAGAATTTTGTAATTCCGTGCTGACAAATTTGATAACTTGATAATTTGATAATTTGGACCAATTACTTGAATGTCAGATTCTATAAAAACTCATAAAAGATGAAATGGGCAAGTAATCTGAAGTGTCTATTTATATAAATAAATTGAATCAACAATAATAGCCTTCCAAAACAGAAAGCATTAGGCAATTCACAGTAAAAATGCTCTGCAAACCAGGAATAGACTGAAATTTCTTCAACTTAAGTAGAAGACATCTACAAAAAAATCTACAGTTAACATAATACATAATGTGAGTTTCCAGATACCTTTCTCTTAAATGGGAACAAGGCAATAACATCCCTCTCACTACTGCTTTTCGACATGCTACTAGAAGTCCCAGCCGATGCAATATGACAAGAAAAGGAAGCAAATGGTTCACAGATTGGGAAGGAAGAAATAAAATCGTCTTTGTTCACAGATGACAAGACTGTTTATGTAGAAAATTCCAAAGAATCAGCAGAAAAACTCCAGGAACTAGTAAGTGATTACAACAAGGTTGCAGGACACAAAGTTAATAGACAAAATTCAATTACTTTCTCAAATAACAGCAATGAACAATAGGAATTTAAAATTTAAAACATACCACCATTTACACTAGCCCTCCATTAAAATTAAATATTTAGGTATAAATATAACAAAATATGTATATGAACTAAGGAAAATCCCAAAACTCTAATGAAAGACATAAAATATCTAAATAAATGGTGAAATAGTGCATGTTAATGTATAGAAAGACTGAACATTGTTAAGATATCAATTCTTCTTATTTTTATCTAAGGATTTAATGAAATTGTAGTAAAATCCAAGCACATTACTTTCTGGATATCAACAAAGTGATTTCTAAAGTTTATGTAAAAAGGCAAAAAGACCCAGAATAGCCAACCCAACAGTAAAGAAAAGGAAACTGAGAGGATTGATACTACTCAAATTTAAGACTTAAATACAAAGCTACAGAGTAGGATTGGCAAAAAAATAGAATTATAGATCATGGAACAGAATAAAGACCCAAAAAATAACCTCACACAAGTATAGTCAATTGATCTTTGACAAAGAAGCAGAGGAATTTTAATAATTAAATATTTTTTTCTACAAATGATGTTGAAATAAACTAGATATCCAAATACAAAGAAATGAACCTAAACTCATACCTTACAGCTTTCACAAGAATTAACACAAAATGGATCATAAATCTAAATGTAAACTTCTAGATGAAAATATAGGAGGAAATCTAGGTGACATTGGAATTGGTGAGGATTTTTTAGATACAACATCAAAAGCACAATTTATAAAAGAAAATAAATGATGCTATACTTTAAGTTTAAAACTTCTGCTCTGCAAAAGACATTTATTAAAATGAATAGGCAAGTCACAGACTGAGAAAAAGTACTTGCAAAGCATACCTGATAATGGAATTATATCCAAAATATATACAGAACTCCTACACCTCAATAAGAAAACACCCAGATTTTAAAACAAGTGAAAGATCTGAAGAGACACCTAACCAAAGCAGTTATAGAGATGGCAAATAAGCATATGAAAAGGTGTTCAACATTATATATCATTAGGGAACTGCAAGTTAAAACAACAATGAGAGACCACTACACATCTATTAGAATGGCTAATATTCAAAACTAAACACCAAATGCTGACAAGGAATTCCCATTCACTGCTAATGGGGATGCAAAATGTTACAGACACTTTGTAAAACAGCTTCGCAATTTCTTATAAATCTAAACCAGTCTCACCATATGAGTCAGCAATTGTACTCCTTGGTAGGAAATTCAGTCCACACAAACACTTGCACAAAAAGGCTAATAGCAGTTTTATTCATAGTTGCCAAAACTTGGAAACAACCAAGATGTCCTTCAACAAGTGAATAAACGGTGGTGCACCCATTGGAATTATTCAGCAATTAAAAAAAAAAAAAAGCTATTAAGTCATGAAAAAGATTTGGAAGAATGCAATATGCATTACATAAAGAAGCCAGTCTGCAAAGGCTATACACTGTATGAGTCCAACTATATGACATTCTGAAAAAGGCAAAACCGTAGAGACAGTAAAATGATCAGTAACTGTCAGGGAGGGAGAGAAAACTAGGTGAACACAAGGGATTTTTAGGACACAAACTATGCTGCATGATACTGAAGGATGAATATATGACATTTTTCAAAACTCAGATATGTAAGACACGAAAAATGAACCCTAATGTAACTATGAACTTTTGTTAATAATAATGTATCAGTATTGGCTCATCAGCTGTAACAAATTTACAATACTGATGCAAGATTCTGTAACATGGAAAACTGGTGGGAAGGCACAGAGTGGTATACAGAAACTCTGTACCTCAGCAGTTTCTACTCAAATTTTCTGTAAACCTAAAATTGTTCTAAAAACATAAAGGAATTTTTTTAAGTTATGAGAAAGCTTTCTGTGTATTTTTATGGAAAAGCCTATCAGATGTATGGGTAAGAGAAAACAGCAAGCGCAAAAGAGTACATAAAATATATTGCTTTTATGTAAAACTGGGGGAAGACATAAGAAAACATAGTCACATTTGCTTGCTTATACATTAGAAGATTTGGAAGAAAACCTAAGAAAGTAATAGCAGTGGTTACCTGTGGGGCTTGAAGTTGAACTGGTTGGATAAGGGATCACAACAGGAGAGTAAATATGTGCATCTGTCATGTGACTGCAGACCTATTTTATTTTTTAAGTTTCTATTTTAAGAAAAGAAAACCTCTGAAGGTTTATTCAAGCTCCAGAGGAACTCTGAACTTGACCATCCTAGAAGTAATATTTTCATCTAATCCTCTGAATCATCACTCTGGAATTTACAAAAACTCTCTCATGTGTGCACAGTGTTTTTAAAGAAACTACAGATATTCATCACAGAATTATTTGTAGTGGCCAAAATTTGGGAAGTGTCTAAAAATCGATCAACAAGAGAAACTGCTTACGAAAACTGTAATACAGACATACGAGGAATTGCAAAGCATCAGTTAGAAAGAATAAAGTAGACTTGTATGCACTGATGTGGAAAAATATCCATGATGTATTGTTAAGGGAAAAAACAAAGTTGCAGAAAAATGTAGACAGAAATTTTTAAAGCATAATATAATTTTGTTTTAAACGCAATAAAGAAAGATCTGGAAGGATATGCAACAATCTGAAAACAGTGCCTACCTCAGGGGAAGTATGTGGGATTTTAAGGGCAGGAAGGGAGAACTTTACTTTTTACTCTTTCTACTTCCTATTGTTGGACATTTTTGTTCTGTAACTATGATGTATTGCTTTTCATACATGAATAAAAATATAAAGTTAAAGAAAACCAGTGGAGTGTTCATGTCCAGAAGTAGCAGCCATCTCAAGGGGCTGTTTGCCATTACCTCTATTCATCTTTTCTTCATCCCAGGAAGGACTAACGGAGCCTCAGTGTTCTCCACAGCATTGTTAACCGGGGCACTGAATCTAACATGCCATTCCCTGTAATTGGATCCTTCCAGTAAAGCTGCCTCAATAAAATGTCCCAAGTGCCGCAGCCAAGTGTTTAGGAGGCACATAGGACCCTGGTGGCAGCTTTGGGGGTGGGATGGGGGCCTGAGCCTGGGGCCTGGGTCTAAAATGCTGGAGGAGGCATGCATTAATGTCCCAGCCAGCTTAACTAGCAACAGAGGAGCACGTCTGCATTTTCCATGCAGGCTTACCGAGACTTGTTTGCAAGGCTTGGGATCTCTGGTGAGCTGTTTTCTGAGGCTTCAGTTACAGCACAATTGCAAAAGTATTAACGCAATGAGACTTTTGTATAACTACATTAGGAAAGGGGAAAATTAACTCAGTGGTTTCTCCAGCAGGCATTCACAACTGCTAATAACAAATATCTCAAGAAGGAAGTGATTGTTGATAATTATCCCCTAAATCCCCCCTCATGCAATACCTAAAATGATCGGCAGAGAAAGGCCTACAACTTCCTGTTTGCTTGGTCTGGAAGCACGATGCATGCTCCATTCAGATGGTCTTTCCGTTTATTGTTCCATCTCTCAGGGGCTCTAACTTCCCTTATGATCTAGGAAACAAGCTCTCTACCTTGGTCATTTTTGTTTTAAGGTTTCAAAGCCCAAGAGCTGAATCCAGATGTAGCCTTTTAAGTCATGCCAGCTTGGAGTCAGATTGTTTGTGCTTAATGCTTGTCTGTCTCACTTCCCCTTTTCATACAAAGGGAGGGAATGGAGGTCTTCAAAGCTGAAATTACACATAGGTGTCAGGCACAGAGTTGAGACTGACCTCAGGTCTCTGGAATTTTATTCCAGATTTTTGGAGTCATGTGCTTTTTTATTCATATCTTCATTCAACAAAGAGTTATGGAACATCTATTTTATACAAAAGAAAGCATTATAATTGAAAATGCTAAGTTTGTAACCATTGAGTGGTTTTCATCTCAGCTTTACTACTTTTTAGCTGTGTGACCTTTATAAAGTCGTATAGCCTCCCTGTAGCTCTGCTTCCCTGTATTTAAGTGGGAATAATGGTAGAACCTACCTCATAAGGTTATTAAAAGGACAAAAGGATTTAATATACATGAAGAGCTAAAACAGTCCACAGTATAGAAATGGTAGCTACTATTGTTATTCTCTTATTTTCATTCTTATCATTATGTACCAAGCATTGTCTGTGGACATAGAACAGTCCACACAATCCCAAAGTTGAAACAAACAATTAGGGGCCTAGTGTCACAAAATTTACAGATTGGGGTGGAGGGGCTTAAACATTAATCAGATTGGAGGCACCACAAGAACAAATGTTAGATTGCCACTATGATTGGTGCTTCAGATGAGATGTGTGTGGTGCCTTGATGGGGGCAGGTTGGGGGTGGGGGGTTGGGACAGTGAGGAAGAGGA
>SJYX01015631.1:409655-430758 GCA_006410675.1 Oreotragus oreotragus
GAAAAAAAAAAAAAACTATAAAATAAGTCAATTCAACTTTGACAATTCCACCATGCTATATGAATGAGAGGATGTATTATTATCATCAAAAATTCAAAGAAAAAACCAAGTACTTTGGGAAAGGTAACTTTCTAAAGAGTGCTGCTGCTGCTAAGTCGCTTCAGTCGTGTCCGACTGTGCGAATCCACAGACGGCAGCCCACCAGGCTCCCCCGTCCCTGGGATTCTCCAGACAAGAACACTGGAGTGGGTTGCCATTTCCTTTCTCCAATGCATGAAAAGTGAAAGTGAAGTAGCTCAGTCTGTCCTACTCTTAGCGACCCCATGGACCGCAGCCTACCAGGCTCCTCCATCCATGGGGTTTTCCAGGCAAGAGTACTGGAGTGGGGTGCCACCGCCTCCTCTGCTAGAGAGTGCTGCTAAAAGTAAAAGATTGATAGGTTCGCCCTCAGAAAAGTTGCCTATTCATTCTTTTGTGTTTATTCCGCTCTTGACAGTATTATTATTGTAGTACCAGTGAAAAAAAATAACAACCACTGTTAATTAAGTCCTGACAGTTTCCCATGCCTGAGGCAAAACTATTTAGATGCATTATCTCATTCTGTTCCCTCAGTGACAAATTTGAATACCTGCCATAAATACCATTCCTGTTTACCAATAAGGAAACTGAGCCACAGAGAGACTGAGTAACTCCCTCAAAAATCACACAGTTAATATATTGCAACATTGGGCATTAAATCCAAATTTTTCTGATTCTGGGCTGTCATTTGAAGTCCTTATGTCATAATGTCTTTTTCTTTTCTCTTTTTTTCTTTCTTTTTTTTTTTTTTTTAACTGCTTATTTGCTCCTCTTTTTTCCCTATTAAGGAAGGTGAAGAAGTTCTTTTTCTAGGAATGAGGAAAACAGAGGACCCAAATGTACATTTTAAGCCAATCGTGCCTTTATTCTGAGAACATGTAACATGAAAGGCACAGTTAGGGGATTTGTATGAACTCAAATATAGTTATTTGACTCTTTCTTCCTTAAGTTTAATCTCAAAGGGTTAAGAGAATGCTTCTTAGAGAATATCGCATCCCATCTGTGACCTGTGTACTTGAGTCATCTCCCTGCTCATAGCGGCTCTTGATTCAGACAGTTACAGCCCCACCTCAAGCCTTACAGGGCAGATGGTGCCAAATGGTTAACTTTTAACAAGTTCTGTCATTGAACCCCAGAGCTGCTGCCAGACTATCCTCCTTGGAGCCCTGAGAGTTACTCAAAGATGTTTCCGGTACCCCCAGGGGTGAAGTAGACGTCATCCAGGCCAGCTCCGCCTGTATCTATTTCACACCATGAATTTCTGAACAAAATTTGTTTCTAATTAGCAAAAACATAGAGGAAGTACAAAATTACAAGATGGAAAAAGGCACAGTTTACTAGGAAGATCCTCAACCGCCAGCTGAGGAAATTGCATCCTGGTTCTCCCCTTGACATTGCCAGGAGCAAATCATTTAGTTTTCTAGGAAAATTTTCTTGTCTGCAAAATGAGGTGATTTTGTATTAAAAGTGAAAGTTGCTCAGTCGTGTCCAACTATTTGAGACCCCATGGACTGGAATTCTCCAGGCCAGAAGACTGGAGGGGGTAGCCTTTCCCTTCTCCAGGGGATCTTCCCAACCCAGGGATTGAACCCAGATCTCCCGCATCGTGGGCAGATTCTTTACCAGCTGAGCCACAAGGGAAGCCCAGACTATACAGGAACTCTGTATAATTCTGGCAACTTCTCTATAAATCTAAAACTATTAAAAATTCTAAATTTTTTAAGTTGTAAAAATGGAATTTCTGAAGTCTATTTCAACTTTTTAAAAAATGCGCTTAACATTATTCTTTTAATAAAGCTACCTTATTTATCATTTATTGACTTTCAACTATACCTCGAAGTTCAGAGAAAAATGATAATTTCTGAAACTGTTTCCGATATTAGGTTATCTAATTAAGTTCCTCTGGATCCTCCAGATATTACCTACACTGGGCATCTGTCATTGTGGAAACTCGGATTTCTTCACTCACCATTACTTCCATGATCCTCATTTTCCACCACTGGTCTTTGAGCTATCTTCCCAATTATAATTCCTCTGCTACTATGTACAAAATAAGTGCATTTTACATATACCTACTATAGTGGTTCACAATATGAGCCACAAGTATATATAAATAGGTAATTTAGACATACACAGCCATGGACATCAACATAGATAACAGACATAGAGAGAAATATGTGTACACAGATGAACATGTTTACTTTCGCTGTCCTAATGTTGTGTCCCCTTAAAGTCCTACTGGTACCAAAATGAAGAAGTGAGCTGAAGACTTGACCAGTTATCAAAAATAACAAACTTATCAAACCTGTTAAACATATCAAACTTTTCCTTTGGGCTTTGCCATCATCTTCTTTGTTATTTCCAAATCTCTCATTAATGTAGGACAGTATCTTGATGGTTCCTAATTCTTTATTTTAGAAGTTCATATAAAAAGTATGATTAATAAACAAGTTTAATATCTTTTGTGATTTTGAGAGCATAGGAACAAAGGGGGAGTGCATTGGGCCTAGTGCATCATTTCATTGAATGACATGTACAAATATTTGCTTCTCAGCAAAGCTTTCTACTCCCCTTCCAAAGTTCCTTAATCATAGTTAATGACAATGCACAGACTTCTAAAATCCCTCCAACACAATCAATTCTGTGGGGCTTAGGCCAATCTATAAGTTGGGTGTTTGGAACCAAATTGCACAGCTATCACTGACTAGAGAGGCCCTAATGAAATTGTAGCTACTTGACCTGCTTACTTGAAAGGCCTTTAGGAAAAAAAAAAAAAATCTATTAATCAATTTGTTTCTTGAGAAAACTTAGCAACAGGGATCCCAGTGGTGGGTTGCTTGCTTTTGCTAAGAAGCAAGTGGGACTGAATAGTTAGTTGCGTCAACTTAATTTAATTTTTAGGCAATTGATTTTCATTAAGAAGATTCAATGAAATTTCCCTACCTGTATCTGAAAAAGATCCAGATATCATATATCATATCATGGAGGCATATTATATTTCATAACTGTCTCAGGAGAATATCTCCAGAAGCCCATTACAATATGGAAAATTCTGTGCAATTCTGTTTGGCATCCAAAACTCTCCATTGTTAGGAAAGCAAGAAAGAATGATTTCCAAGCAGCATACTTCCAAGATCAACCCATAAGCAAGCACTATGCTAAGCGCTGGGGATACTTTGTTAAGTAAAAGAGACTTGTGGAGCTTACACTGTACTGGAAAAGATCGATAACAGATAAATAAGCACAGAATTACCTTACATGATTGTCATACCTACTTGTGTCATACCAAAAGAGGGCGGAGAGTAACACAGTAATAGGAGTGAGTTGACTTAGATATGAAGTGTGTGTCTGCTAAGTCGCTTCAGTCATGTCCGACTTTGTGATCCTATGGACTGTATCCTCCCAGCCTCATCTGTCCATGGGATTCTCCGGGCAAGAAAACTGGAGTGGGTTGCCATGCCCTCCTCCAGGGGACCTTCCCGACCCAGGGGTCAAACCCATGTCTCTTATGCCTCCTGCATGGCAGGTGGGTTCTTTACCACTAGCACACCTGGGAAGCCATTTGATATCATAGGGAACGAAAAAGCTAATATTTATTGAGTGCTACTGTAAATACTTCCCATATATTTTCTAACTTAAACCTCCTAACAATCTAATGAGATATGTATCATAACAACCCACATTGTTCAAATGGGGAAACATTAACAGAGTAAGGAATCTGCCTGAGATCACATCGTTGTTGTTCAGTTATTCAGTCATGTCTGACTCTTCGTGACCCCATGGACTGCAGCACGCCAGGCTTCTCTCGTCTTCCACCATCTCCGTCACCATCAAATGGCTAGCAATTAGCTGGTTCAGATTTTGATCCTGGCAGGACTGCTGCAGAGTCCACTCAGCCACCACAACATCCTGCCTCTCTGGATAAATGCTATTTATGCTGATGCCTGAGAGCTTGCAACGAGGCACTCATACAAGAGACCTGGGCAGAGCCCTCACTGAAGCTGGAACAGTGTGACTGAAGATCAGAGACAACAAAGCAGTTGACATTCAAGAAGGCAGGCAGAGCTGCGGAATAACAGTATGGAGTGGGCTGCCATGCCCACTCCAGCATAGTGAGAGATGGATTTTATGCTCTGTATGTGTACTATAAAGACATTTTAAATATTGTACAACTATATACATCAGCCTCAAACAAGAGATTTTGAAACACCTCAGTTGAAATTTGTCATAAATGGACTCACTGAAACACAGGTAAGATAATATTGGAATCCAAATTTTATCAGTATATCGAGAGCTTCTCTCTCTGTTAAAGGGCAGAGGGAGCCTTTTAACCATTATATTTGGTTTTGTAAGCCTGATTAATATCTATCCATGACATTGAACTAGAATTTCTACAGGGCAAGTTACCATCAATTATCTCTGTGGCCTCAGTCACAAGCATAGTGTAGGAGAAAAAGGAGATGCTCAATAAAGGAGAATAAATGACTAGCAAATGAATGAATGATAGAGACTTATACATAGCACAGGGTCAGCAAATGTTTAAGAAGATTAGGGAAGGGATTGTTCCCTTCTCAATAATGGGGCTGGGGATGGGGAATAAGGGCAGAGTCATTAGCCAGAGTGGAGTCTCATGTGAAATCATTCAAAAGTTCAATCTCCACACCTAACTTTGGGCTGGAAGCATCAGGGCAAAGTTTCCTGATGTTCTCAGTTTCCCTCTGCCCAGAGAGAACTGTGTTTATGAACCTATTCAGTTGCTGGGAGTTCCAATGGGAGATGACTTCAGAAGTGTGATATTTAAGAGCAGGAGGAAGGAACGGCCCCATAAGGATGCCGGGCCTCTATTTATTTCGCTCCGTATGCCAGGCTCCAAGCCTTCTCGGCTGATTCCCATTTGTCTTTCTCCTGTGGAATATTTCAGATTTACAGTGCCATCTGTTGAGGAGCACAGGCCCAGGATGTCACGGCTCAGCCTGCAGCCCTTCTGCCGCCCAAGGCGGGGAGGCGGCCCCGGAGCACAGCGGCCGGTGCCAGGCTCGTGACTTCCCTGCTCGTGCCAGGCTGAGTGATAGATTAGGGCCCCAACTGGGCCCCCTCCTCTTATTTCTGCATCTGGAGAGATTTCTGGTGGTGGTGGTGGTGTAGGAGAGATTTCTGGTCCTCTTAATTCTGTGCCTTACACGTGTGCGTCCACACTCTCTCTCCCTGATTGTTGAAAACCGTCTCCTGGCTTGGATCTGGACTCCCTGGGCCTTTCCTCTTCCGCACTGTATATTAACTCCTCTCTATTCTGGCATTTTCGGAAACTGCTTTTGCCAGGACTGTAGGGGGTGGCTGCTGAACTCTGCGACTCTGCCTAAGGAATAGACTGTCACAAAATTACTATGTATCTTTCAGACCTCAAAGGGCACAAAGCTTCAACCATTCAGATTCTGTTTCGGAGGATATGGGGGTCTAAGCATTTGTCCCATTTCACTCAGGAAAGCCTCTTTATTCCAAAGCAAAATTATCTGTCTGTCTGGAATTGACACATAAAAATGCACCCTGGTTCCTTTTGCACAGCAGGTGCCAGTGCAATCAGCAGGCCATGTGCGTGCCCTGGAATTTGCAATCGGGCCATCCTCCAGCATCCCATACTGGAGCAGTAACAGCAACAGCGGAAGTGCAGGATTGATGGGCAAAAGCCTGCTCTGTCATTCAACTTGCATCACCTCCTGCCTGAACAGCACATTCGTCTTTCCAGAGAGCTTTCCTGTGCCCAAGTTTCTTCTAATCAGATCCCATAGTAATCCTGGGAAACACACAGAGTGGGTATCATCACTCCCATTCTCATTTGGCTGATGAGATTCAAGAAGGACATGTGATCTGCCCAAGGTCATGCATTTTTGTTTGTTTGTTTTTAATGGCACATTTTCCAACTCATAATCCAATGCTCTTTCTTCATTATCAGATTTTCACTGTATATTTCCATTTTTCTTAACTATAAAATTATCGTGCATACACAGGTACTATTGCTTAACAGTCAAGGGCTTAATTTTCAGTTTGCCTTTGGAGGAATCAGAGGCCTATTTTAGTACTCTTAGCGATTAACATCTAGCCAGGTTAGAATCGTGTGAGCATAGGCGAGCCCAGTTTGCCTTAACCTGTCCATGCAGAAGGTATGTGCTCAATAGCAACAGTAATAATAGCAGCAGTTAATATTTAGTAATTGTTCATTCACCATGTGCCAAGAACTCTTCTGCTTTCGTGTACTTAAATCGCACAGTGACTCTACATGGTGGGTAGTACTGTCTTCACATTTCACACAAAACAGAACTGAGGCAAGGAGAAGTCAGGTAGCCTGCATAAGATCAGTTTGTCTCTGAAGCAAGATTTGAACTGTTAACTGCAGAAACTATGCTCCTAATTGCTTTTACTACAAAGGGAAATTGAGGAAGCAGATATTCAGGTGACAAAAGAAAAAAATATCAAGAATTCTTATATTATAGTCTTCTGTCCATGAACTAAATACAAGATTCTTCTCTATTCTTTAAAATAGGCCCTGGGGAATTATATCTGATTTCACTTAAATCAGAGAGTAGCATTAAAGAAATTCCATGCTGAAACGGGTACAAAATATTTGGTTTGGGATTTTTATTTTTTTGCCTTATGAGACTAGTATTTCTGAATTACTGTCTCACTTACTCTCTACTCAGACTGTCACACTGCTTGTCATCCACTATTATATACTGTATATATAATGTAATAATAGACCTGTAATGTAATAATAGCCATGTAATAACAGACCTCATCACACAGCCTGTATACAGAATACCTCAGCCCTCTCTTCATCTGCATGTTCAAGTTTATGACTTTATTTCTAAGCACAAACAATATATCATGGGCTAAAAAAAAATAAGAAAAAGTCATGAGATGTGGTCAACAGCCAATGGACCAGAGATATAATTTGATAACTTATAAATCATCTCAAGCAATATCTGTTTTAAAGGTATGAATTTTTACTTTGCATTTCCTTTGAAAACTTAATAGTATTTTTCCTTTTTTATTATTATAAATGTTATTACAATGATTTGTTAGATGGAATATCCTCCTCCTCATTATATTATTCTTGTGGAAACACAGGACCCCTTACAGGGCAACCTTCCCTATGTTGTAATATCCAGACAAACACTGTACTGAAAATATGGAACCCTTACAAAAAGTATTTGCAATAAAAGTAGGAATTCTTTTGGGGAAAAAGAAAAGGCAATGGACCAGAAAAGGCAAATATGGTAATATTCATTGCTCACTTCCTTAAAAATGAATAAAATCTTTAACAAAGTTAGACATTTAGTGGCAGCAGAGATTCTCTCTTCTCTTTCTTGGCCCAACAGACCCACCTACATGAAAGCCCAACTCTGAGACAGGCAGCTATCACTGAGAACACCAGAGCCACAGTGTAAGGAAGAGGCTAAGTGAGCGACCATGTTGCCTCAGCAAAACACTATTCAAAATTTCTAACAAGTCACAGAAAAATGCAAACAAACTAATCATTATTAACAGGTTATCTCCAGATATATATAGTTTACATTTTTGTCCTTTATTGAGTAATGAAACATAATCCAAGCAAACTGCTGAAAAGGTTTGCAGTGTTATGTTCAGATCTTTGCAAAAATCTCAGTTTCTTTTTCAGATTTGCTTTTCTTCAATGTGAAAAAAGCTAAAGGCAGAGAAAAGTAAGGCAGCTTGTGTGAGCTTGTTTTTTAACCTATTCCACTTTCTATATTAAATCTATTTGGGGAAAGCGATGATTCTTAGGTAGATGCCCCACTGGGGTATTTATAGTGATTCTAAGATAAGGAAGATAAAGCATCCTTCTAAAATGAATAAAGAAAGAAAACAGTACTAACCTGTTCTGAGGAGCCAGAATTCCAAACACAGCATAGATTTGTGGCCCGACCCATAAGACTCAACTTTCCAATTATCAAGCAAAAGAGAATTGGAAAGACATCATTAAGCAAGGTGACTCAAAACCCAATTTCAATAATGTAAGAATAAAGGCAGTATCACTCTGTGGATTAAATGCCCTTTAACATATAACCTAGGCTTAGGAAAACTAGAAAAAGTATATGGGGGGGGGTGGGGAGTGGGGAGAATGTATCTTAACATTTCTTTAATCCCAAATGTTTGAGTAGAATGTGTCTTTAAGATATTTGAAAAGCAAAACACATAGCCAAAAATTTTCTAACAGATTTTCTTCCTGCGAACACCTGAAGCTAAGAAGAGAAGCCTGAGAAGAAAAAATAGAAATGGAAAAGAGAGAAGGAAAGAAGAGAGGGAAAGCAGGGAGGGAGAGAGGAAGGAAAAGAGAAGGAAGACAACTCAGAGCTCCACTGAGACCCTACCTGGGACTGTGAGAGCAAAGTAATCTTGACACAGCATATTATTTTTCTCTGCTATCACCACAGATCTGTATTTCAAGCTAGCAACAAGCATATTGTTTCCATTGAATAGGATTACCAAAATTTGTTTCCAGGAAAACTTTAAAACTAGCCCCAAGTTTAAGTCCCCATCGGATAGGTCATAAAGAGCAGCAATCAATTCCAAAGTTTGATGGCTGTTCATGGTGTCATTTGCTGCTTCACATCTGTTTAACTCGGAAGTGACATTCCCAACTGACTATATTTTCAGCAAGTTCCCCATGAAATTACTTCAGTTTTATGTACAGATCACTGTGTACATTTCATATAGAGATGAAATAGATACTTTCAAGCAGTTTCCAATCTGATATTTTCCCAAATGCAGAAGAAAATAAAGAAACTGGGGAGAAGGGAAGAAGAGAGAAATGATTAAACATCATGTTTTTGAAGAAAATGTGTCAAAAAGTAGACAGGATTATTTTTATTTTTAAGCTGTAAAAGTTCTGGACAGATTCTCTTTACAGATGATTATAGCATAAGGTATTATTGTTCTTTTTATAGAGACTGGCTCGTTTTTCTCTCTCCTATAGATGTTTTGGCTGTTATGCTCCAGAAGATTTCAGTTCTACAGCTTCCTTGGCCAGCCAGGGCAGATGCTATAATTCTCTGTTGCTTTTCTGTAGACAAAGGTAGGACTCTCAGCCTTTCGCCAACAGATGGGAGGCTCATATTCACTCTCGGGTACAATCATCCTGCCCAACAATGAAATGATTTTTACCCCACTCCAGAGTTGAGGCTGGTGGGGTGGAAATTCTAGGTCAGAGGTAAAAGCAAATGTTTCTGGAGACACAGGAGAAGGGCGGGGGAGTTTAATCTCAGTCCTCCTGATTTAGAGTCTTGGGGTAAATGCCGCTATAACAAGGCTCCAAACCAACAACAGGATGACATAAGCTCTTCCATTTCTAACCCAGTTACCCACCAGAACCAAAGCATCTTGAAGCTCATGATGTATAAATTTAATTTCTCTTTTATGGCTGGAGCAGTATTTTCCATGATTTATAAATCATTTGGTCGGTGATTTCTTTGAAATCTTTGCCTCATTTATGCTCTTGACCTCTTGACCTCCTGATACATTTATTTATGCCAGAGATCTCTCTGCAGTGGTGCAGTTTAATGTCATTTGCCCGAGACTGGGTGGCTGAGAGGCAAAGAAACAAAGACAAACGTTTAAGGAGGTTTGTGACGCAAAACTGTGTGTTTAAAAAGAAGGATAAACAAAGGAAAATGTGAACACTTAAAACATATTATTCCTGCACTATTGATTTATTGCAGGAACCTTCTATTTATTGAATACTTTATGGGTATCTGATTATATGACAGTTGATGGGGCAATGAGAGAATACTGATCCTCACAGGAAAAAATATTTGCTGTAAATGTCATGACATGCCTTGTCTATAATATGATTCTTTCCAGATGGTTATTTTTCAAGATTCAGAAATGGAAAAATATGCCTTAAGACAAGTATACATAAAAATGATGTCTTTCTCCTTTGTTTCTTTTTGATTTTCATTTATTAATACTCTGCTGTTTACCATGAAGCAGTGTGCTGAAGAAATCTGGTCAAAATGACATCTGATTAATTGGGCAGGGCACTTCCTACATAGCTCTTTGCTGATAACCCAGCTGTCCAAGAACCATTTCATTATAAGAGATGCAGAGGCAGGCGACAGTCACAAAACCACTGGGAAGCTGGGTCTGTTCTAACAGATTGGCACAATTTGTATCACTGATGCTCAGAACCTACAGGGCTTGCATAGCCCAAAGCCAAGGACAGAGTTTGTCTCTTGGGACAGCCTCTATTTCTCTATGCCACTTACTCGCTATTGAAATGTTGTGAAGAAAACAGCTCCTCTTTAACACTCCCAATCATTTACCTGATGCAGAATTAGTTATTATGGTTTATATATACATATATGTGTATGTGTATATGTATATATATATATACACATATATATAGTGAGACTCACATGCTAGTACACATACAAACATAAGTGTTGTCTTAAAGGTATATTCTTGAGGTGAAATATAATATTGTTAGCTGTTACAGCTAAAGTTAACAATGCACTAACATTGATCAGTTGATTTTCTACGCTTTAGAAGGCTAAGTGTTTTACTTAGCTCCTCTTGCTGCTCTGTTTTACCAAGAAAGTATGTAATTTGCACATTCAAAGTACATAAATTCAACTACTATGTACTGGCTCAGCGGAAAAAATAGTGAAAGGAAGAGAAAGAGCAATGTAAACTGTGTGTGTGATTTTGCCTTCATTCACTCAAGACACACATATCACAGGGAGTGTGAATCAGGCAACCTGAACTGGTGGTTTTGTTTCCCTCTGGCTTCTCACATCATGAGCCTCTTGAGGCACAGGGCCTGATTCAAGGATAAAGCTGACTACATTGTTTTGTTTCGTTTTTTTTCACCATACATGCTGATGCTACATAGAACAGGGTTAATTGCAGCCCATGTCACAGCTAGGAATCCTATGTGAACAAGCACAGTGAAAAGTACAAAGAAATATCAAATAACAAATCAAAGAAAAGAATGTCCAAAGGCAAAAAACAGAAGTACCAAATAAGAATCAAGCTTAGTTCAAGCAACCAAAAACACAAAGGTCAAAGTCAGTAAAAGGTGACAAAATGCTAGCACCAGTTATTTCAGGGATGGCTATTTACTTCTTAATATATTTCTTCATTTTACAACTTGTCTGCAAGAAGTATAGGTCAGTTTTATGATGAGAAGGGAACAAACTATTAAGACACTAATGGAAATGAAAGTGCCTACAAAAGAGAAAGAGAGAGAGCATAACGCAGCCTAAATCTGGAAGTTCAAGGGCTGGGAGGTCACCAGAACAGGCACTGGGAAGCTCAAGTTCATTTTCTCCTGCTTCTCAGTGTGATCCCGGCTCAGAACACAGGGTCCAGAGTCAGAGAGGCCTGAGGTCAAATTTTGACTCAGCCACCATTAGCTTGTGATCTTAAACAAGTCATTGGACATCTCTGAGAAATGGTGTGCTGGTAAACATTGCCCAGCCAGCTCCGGCTAGAAGGAATGTGATTTGCAGTATCTGCCAATTCCTACAAATGCAAACACTCCCAGTGGTTTCAATTTCAAGCTCAGTCTGTGGTCAACCAGATCGCAAAATTCCTAACAAAAAGGGTTCTCCCACACTGGTATAATAAGACAGCTCAGCACACCATGGTCTCTGAGCCTCAGTTTCCTCCTCTACAGAATGGGGATGTTAACAATATTTGAGTCCTCCTGCCCCTACCAAAAAACCCAAGTCCCTATTCATAGGTAGGTATATTGTGACAGTTGAAGGATCAATGCATGTAAAATGCTCAACAGAGTGTCAGGCTCAAGATGAGCATTTAAATGTGCATTTAAAAACACCACAAAAAAATAAAAATAAAAATAAAAACACCACAGACACAAGTATTTGGTCATACATGCATAAATTATCTCTGGAAAAATTACTCAAGCAATTGGTAAATAATCATCTCTGAAGAGCAACAGGAAGGAATATTTCAATGTTTACTTTGATACTTTTTTTTTTTTTTTTAACTTTGGTACCTTTTAATTTCAGAGAAGGCAATGGCACCCCACTCCAGTATTCTTGCCTGGAAAATCTCATGGATGGAGGAGCCTGGTAGGCTGCATGACTGAGCGACTTCACTTCTTCTTCACTTCTCCAATGCATGAGAGTGAAAAGTGAAAGTGAAGCTGCTCAGTCGTGTCCGACTTTTAGCGGACTGTAGCCTGCCAGGCTCCTCTGTCCATGGGATTCTCCAGGCAAGAATACTGGAGTGGGTTACCATTTCCTTCTCCAGGGGATCTTCCTGATCCAGGGATCGAACCTGGGTCTCCTGCATTGGAGGCCGACGCTTTAATCTCTGAGCCACCAGGGAAGCCCCCATTGGAGAAGGAAATGGCAACCCATTCCAGTGTTCTTGCCTGGAGAATCCCAGGGATGGTGGAGCCTAGTGGGCTGCCGTCTTTAATATAGATACATGAACATGTCTTTCGTACACTAAAAAATAAGTAGGACTTAAATCATTTTACAAAAATAAGAATTAGGTGATTTTTAGCTCTAAGGACTGTCTGCCTTCACCAACATGCTCTCCTGCTGAAACCAACAAAACTGCACAAATGGGCTCAGTGTAAATTAAAACACAAGAAACTCTACCTGGGACATGAAAAAAAATCAATTAGTAGGTTTATGTGAAAGATTTCATTGCAGATGACACACCTCCAATTTTTACATTGGACGTTAGTTGATGGAGTTGATGTCAGATATTAATTCCTTGTTGAACAGGGACTTGGTTTGTCGATGGTGGTCACAATAATCATATCATTATGTAGTCTTGATTTATTACCAAAAATCTTATAACTATAGAAATTAAACAATGGAAATACTTCTCTAGAATTTCCACTTTTCTCTTTTTTTCCCTCCCATTTACCATCCTCTCTTTTCTGTTGTTTACCAAATATGTTTGCCTGCCCAGGTCTCCAAGCCTTACCAACTTGACTGCTAGATCTTAGTACTGTCCTTGCAAAATTCCATCCCATTTTTCATCTAGGAGAATAGGGGATGGACAGAGGTTGGAAAGGGGAGGTGGCAGTTACATTACTTCTGCTGCAGCCTGCCTCTGCTGCAGTTCTAAGGACCAAAGTCTGGGGATCATCACCCAGGCCTCAGAGGGAGAGCAAATTGAACCTCCTCTTGTCTGGAACCTCAAAAGTGAAAGAAGATTTTCTATTGATTCTCCACAGCAGTAGTGAAACGAGGCTCCAACTTCTAATAAGACTTTACTTACAATTCAAGAACAGAAGGGAACTTTTGAGTTGGCCAAAAAATTTATTTGGGTTTTTCCATAAGATGTTATGGAATCTTAAGGCAATACCAATCTTAAGGAAAGGCAATACCATTCCTTCCCAGAGCAAGCCCTACCCTCACTCACAAGAATGTAGCCCCACTCTTTCGTCCGAGTACAAACTTAATATAAGAAAATAATAATCCAGAATCAGGGCACTTCTCAAAATCTGGATGACTAGATCTAATAGATCACTGAAAGCCCAGTCCAACCCCAAACCCTAGGTCAGCCTGACACTCCCCAGATGAGATAAAAACTGTGTCTTATCCTTATCCTTCTGGAAATCACTTCCCTGGAAGACAAAAGCTCAAATAATAATCTACAGACCACCCCAGACACAGGTGACCATACTTAGGGCACAGTGCAGTCTCAGCCCACACAGATAAAAGAAACACAGGATGCTCTGCTCACACGCAGGCAACAAAAGAACGCGACCACACAGGGCATTTGGTTTCTCAGTCAAAGCTGTCTCGATGAGTTCACAAGCCTCCCAAATAAGAGCCAGCTTCTTGCTTTACATTTCAGTAACATAAAGACAATTCAGTCATTTTTCCAGAACAAAGAACTAGTCTGACCCAGAGAAGTTCAGAAGGCTGATTTTCTTACGAGACAGAAAATCTTTGCAGCTCTTAAAAGACAGGATTTGTTTCAGCTTCTCCTCGTAAATGTTTCAAAACCTTCAGACACATTTTCAGTTAGGTCATCTTGTTACACTCATATAAGTTTGACATGGCTATGATCATATTGTGGATAAAATATTATATTTGACCTTGCTTTACTTAACATAATGCATGTGAATTTTCACATCTCATCTATGTTGTTTAGAATTAGATTGTTGAGTGTTGTAATAATAGTGATATCCAACCTGGAGAAAACAGGCTCTCCAAGTGGAAGAGATGGGAAGCCAGTGCAAACTTAGACAAACTCTGTAAGTGCATCATCTATTTCCAGAGCTAGTCTCCTCCCTTCTGAAACTCCCTGTTAACAGGAACCTTTATCTCTAGCGCTTGGCACAATGCCCAGGGAAAGCAGGTACTCAGTAAGTCTGTTGGATAAATGAACAATTGAATAAATAAGTGAATGAATGCTGTTTTCCTCTGCAAGGGCCTCTCTAACTTGTCTCCACTGCAGTATCTCATGCCCTGGACCCACCAAAGCCTTCCTTTTTATCAATATAGCCCCATTCTGTATCCCCTGCAATTTTAAGTTATTGCCCAATAAAAGCAAAACTTACAACTTCCTCATCTTAGGAAACACATTGGATCCTAAAGAAGACCCTTCACGAAATAGGCCAATACCTGTTAAAGGACCAATGGCTTATGTGACCTGGGAAATCAGGGCTAGCCGTGTGTTACAAAGTTGTTCCAGATCTGTGCTTTACATTTTCTGTTATCTGTTCTTTATGCTCTTGTTCAATATTCCTCTGGTTTCTCAGGAGACATAGTCTCCCAAAATAGAGAGGGGTATAAAAAGCCTCACCAGAAGCCTCAAAAGAATGTGCCTTAAAAATGCAGGGTTCAATGCTATATTTAAAATGGATATCAGACAAGGACCTACTGTAGAGCACAGGGAACTCTGCTCAATGTTATGTGGCAGCCTGGATGGGATAGGAGTTTGGGGGAGAATGGATATACATATATGTATTGCTGAATTCCTTTGCTGTCTACCTGAAACTATCACAACATTGTTAACTGGCTACACTCCAATATAAAATAAAAAGTTTATCCAAAATTGCAGTGGTTAGAGGCATAAACTCTGATGCCTAAAAGACGTTGATTCAATTTCTAGAGAGTGACTCTTTGGTCCTCATCTGTGAAATAGGAGTAAATAAGATAATAGGTGCAAAATGCAAGTACTGCCTGACATGTAATAAGAACCCAATACATGTTAGCTTTTATTTTTTAATAATAATGTAAGCCAAAGCAGCACATTAGAGACAATGTTTTCAGTATTAAAGTAGTGGAGAAGCTTTTTAGGGAACAGACACAGCATTTGCTACAGTTCAAACTGCAGAATTTATGTCACCAATATTAACTATACACATCCAACCAACATTCTTCCCCTCCCTCATCCCTGCAAAGTCTATGACAGACATTACTAATCAAACCCAGATTTGACCTCAGTCATCTCAAAGCTGACTCTATCGATCAGTATTGAAACAGGAAAGAAAATCTATCTGCCAGTCCATACTTAGTTGGCTCCCTCCCTTACTTGTGCTGACATCAGTCCAAAGAAGAACACTCTTTAATTAAACAGTTGCATAAAATTTTCTTTAAAGTAAGGCATCAGGCTAAATTACTCAGTTGTAAGCCTCTATTTAATCTTAGGGTATAAAGTCACTGAGTACCAGCGCAGAACTAACAAACTCATGTTTTTATCCTCAAGGAAGAGCTTTAATCCCCTACACTGAAGAGAATTTTTGATGAATAAATGTTGGATTTCACACTGTTTCAAACCTTGAAACTGAAATGTATAAATTTATCCCTGTTAACACTAATTCCCTTTGTTTTCCTTTCTCTTCACTGTTTTTCTAGACATTCTCTTTTGTCATTAGCTAACTTCCCAAATGAAGTCTAAGTTTCAGGAATTGTGTATGTCTTCTAATGTTGGACAAAGCCCATTTGGGAACCAGCTGACACTTTATTAGACTACTCACTGTCCCAATATGAGGAGTAAGTGAAATAATATGTCAACTGTTCTTTAACAATAACAATAGCAAACTAGCTCAAATTACAGACGAATAAGTATTTTAAGGGACTGTTTTATTGATATAACTCTTCTGAGGTCATAACTCAAGGTCTTTTCCTCAGGTTATAAAGGAACCATTTAGATGAGCTTGTGTTTTCTTTCTCAGTTTTATGCCAAATAAATATCAGGCCCTAAGGCAAGACAGCAAAGGACAAGATGATAAACACAGTTTTCAGAATTCTCTTTAAGAAGTTCCATCTTACCTCTGGATCCCAGCATGCCAAGGCATGTGTTGGTACATCACAGCTGTGTTTACACAAGGAAAGTGAACTGGGAAGTTATACATCCAGCTAGTGAAACTGATCCAAACTGGCTAATTGGGGTCCCTAACTTATCTTTCTTCACTAATGTTTATTTTGGGGGAGTCTGAAAACTCCTGAAAACTGCTGTAATTATATTATCCCTATAAACATAGCCAAGGTGACCTGTTTCAGCCATGCTTTAAGACTAATCAGTTTATTTCATACCATCAGCAAGGATTATGAGAGAATCCTGATTAATCAAATCTGGAGTGGGAATTTCTAATTTCATTTGAACAAATAAGTCAAATTCAAACCAGTGGTTCAGATAAGGGGCTTCAGAGTGAATGAGACCAGAATTCAAATCCTATGGGATTGTAGACAATTTACTTTGGCACTCTAATCCCCAGTTCTTCATATATATGATATGGATGTTAGAGCTCTACCTTGTAGGATGGTTGGGAAAATTAAATGAGATAATGCATCAATCATTTAGTGCCTGATATGATACTGAATCAATGAGAATTGGTGACTGTGTTTGTATTTTCTCTCTTATCACCTCAGTTTCGTTTATTACGTAAGAAGATACGCATGCAAAGTTCAAACTAGCTATAACAGACATCTGGGCAGAGTTCAGTTCTTCGGACAGTGTAATTTCTCATGTGGAGCTTTGGGTATTTTCTTTTTTCAACAAAAAAATTAAAATGCTCAAACACTTCCAGACTATGCTATAGTGTATCTGCTGCATCCTGCCATCACTTGTGAACCATGCAACATGCATTCTGAATATAAAACCGGGAAGAACTATGCTGGCTTTGATGAATGCAGTCCTGTGCTTTACCAACCCCATGTAACAGGCCAACAAATTATGCTCCTTCTCCCCTTCTGTGCTTTGTACAGCCCCAGGAGGATTGTACCATCGTCAGCTGAAAATCCCCAGAGTGGCTGGCTGGGAAGCAAGCAGAATGCCTCAGCAAGGAATAGCAAGAATATTGACTGGAGGGCCACCTCTCTAATTAAGGGAACACTAGGTTTGTGATTCTGAGGAGCTTACAGTACCAATTTCCCAAATCAACTTGACATACTTGCTTTTCTAGCTGATGTCCCCTGAGGTTCTACCAAAGGCTTTCTAGTCGGTGTAAGAGAAACAAGCCCTGCAATGGCACCAGGGCAGCTTCTCATTTGATTTCCAAGGGTGGACAGTACATACTGAGGCCAAATGCTTCAAACTGATTGTTCTAAGACCCAGGCAGCACAGGCTAGAGTGAAGGGAGAACACCAAGCTGGTCTCTACTTCGCCCACTGTCCTACTCGACCACGACCACCACCATCTGAACTGAAAGAAAAACGCGATGATTACAGTCTAAGTCACAGGGCAAGCAAGATGCCACAGGGGCTCACAGCATAGTCTCTGAAGTCCAAGAGTGGCGTGTTACACTACCAACAAGTTCCTTAAACTCGCTACTGTCCACTGTCCTCATGTGCTAAGTAAGGATATAACAACAGTATCTGCTTAAAATTGGGTTATTGAGACTTGAATGATGCAATTCATTAAAATGCTTATATGATTGCCTAGTAAATACTGAGTGTTTAAAATATGTTAGCTGATAAGTAACTCATCATTCAGCAAGAGGTTAAAAGTTCTCTATTGAGATGACTCATGAGCCTAGTCTAGCTAAACGGAGAGAATTAAATTGCTGAAGAAGTAGCATGAGGTTTTCTGCCCAGCAGTTATATAATATTAGGGCCAGGTGGTGGGCTTTCCTGGCAGCTCACTGGTAAAGAATTCGTGTGCCAGTGCAGGAGACATGGATTCAATCCTTGGGCCAGAAGATCTCCTGGAGAAGCAACCGACTTCACTCTTCTGCCTGGGAAATCCCATGGACAGAGGAGCCTGGCAGGCTACAGTCCCTGGGATCACAAAAGAGTCAGACACAATTTAGCAACTAGACAACAACAATGGCCAGGAGTATGAAAATACAGACTACAGCCATTCTTTCAGGTAAGAGCTCAGGGGTTATATGTGAGCAAGTAATAATGTTAGGTGGAAATCAAAGTAACATTCTTAGCACAGGTGTTGGCTCTAAACCTCAGTGCAAAGAGTTTTAGTGGACTGGACAGAACCATATGGAATACTGTTTTTGCCTAGGTAGACAATCAATCGATCACACCTGCCAGCTCCAAAATGAATAAACCCAAACATCCACAGACTGCAAATGAGCATGCTGCAGCACTTGGCATCAAACTGCCCCGGCTGTGGCCCATGCAGTAGCTGTAGACCTAACTGCCACATGAGAAAAGAAAGAGGCAAGAGATAGCTCAGCTTGCTCCTGAGGTCAGGATCCTGGCCATGCCACTACTTAGGCTGCATGGAAGGAAGAAACAGAAAAGAGGAAAGGTAAATGGGAGAGGCAGAGGGAAGCAAATACAGACACCAACCGTTTGACAATGTACTTCTGATCCCAGGAAGAGAGTTATCCGGAAACCGAGAGGCAGAATTCCTCCACTAGTGCGTGACCTTGCCTACATCAGCACATACATAATGACTCAGCTCCAACTAACATTTCCGGCCCAATCATTGTGCCCGAGTGCCTGATCTTCACCAAGCCTTATCAGAGGGAAGATTTAAAAAAAAAAAAGGGGGGGGGGACTGAACATAGTCAGTGTCAGGGAGATTAAATAAAGAATTGACTGGAATAGAAGCAAAAGAAAAATCAGTGGGATTCCACTTTGCATTTGCTTCTTACTCTTTCAAGCCACATTCATAAAATCAGAGTTTCTCAAAGTTGGCACTATTGATATTTTGTACTAGATGTTTTGTGCTGGGTTCTTTGTTGTGTGGGGCTGTCCTGTCCATTGTAGGATGTTTAGCAACATCCCTGATCTCTGCTGACATGCCAGTGGAACCCCTACACCTTGCCCCAGTTGTGACAACCAAGATGTCTCCAGACATTGTCGAATGTTTCCTCAGGGGCAAAATCACCAACAGGTTGAGAATCACTGCACTAGATTATACTGGTATGAAAATCACCAAATCACAACCAGTGATCTTTATTTCTTGCTTCCACTACAAGCCCGTCATAGTTAGGCTGACGACTCAGCTCCAGTATCAGACTAATTGAGGAGCCACCACCTGAAGCATTGCTATTAAGCGTGACACAAAAACAGACTTTTGTAAGCCAAAGCAAATCACATGACCATACGTAACCATAAGGATCAGAGAAATGCCATTCCATTTGCTTGTAAATTGAAATATTTCGTGAACAGATTAATGACAACCCTAGTTAGCATTTGAAAAAGTTCAAAGTTTCCTCCTCCATTAATTTTTTAATCTTTACTAGTTTCTTGCTTTTTATTGGTATTGCTTTTCCAACTTAGGATGTTTGCTTATTAGTTTAGCCTTTCTTCTTTTCTATTATACAGCTTTGAATTTTCCTCTAGCACTTCCTTTCTTATATCCCACAAATTTTAATATGTCACGTTTTATTTATTCTTCAGATTCAAGAATTTCCTAATTGCCACTATAATTTGCTTTGGATGCATGAGTTATTTAGAATTATTATCATTTCTTTTAGTTTCTCTAAAAATAACATACTTTGTAGGGGATTCAGTTTGTAATCTCTTACTATGGGAAGAGAATAGTGTGTATATGAATCAGTATTCATATGATGCTCATTTTTTTAATGCTGATTTTTAAAATTTGTTCAGAGTTGCTTTAGAGCCAAGTAAAGAGTCAATTTTTGTTAGCTGTTATATAATACTTAAAACTGAGGGTCCTCTTACTGTTAGGCAATTGTTATTATATATGATACTTAGATCAATGTTGTTTTACTTAAATATTCCTTATTCTTACTAATATTTTAACTGAGCAGTTTTTGAGAAAGAGAGGTTATGTTAAAGTTTACAATGTTCATTTGTCAACTTCTCTTCGCAATTCTTGCAGTTTTCATTTTATATAATTTGAAGGTGTAAACAAATTTTAAAATATTACCTATCTCTGAGGAGTTGAAATATTTTCATCCAAATGGGAACCCCCTTTATCTTCAGTTATGCCTTTGCCTTAAAAATCTACTTTGCTTGTTATTAATTAGCACAGCTACACAATCTTTTCTTTTGGTTGCCTGGTATATCTTTTTCTATTCTTTTACTTTCAACCTATGTCCTACTTTTTGCCTTGAGAACCCCGTGAACAGTATGAAAAGGCAAAATGATAGGAAACCAAAAGAGGAACTCCCCAGGTCAATAGGTGCCCAATATGCTACTGGAGATCAGTGGAGAAATAACTCCAGAAAGAATGAAGGGAAGAAGCCAAAGCAAAAACAATACCCATCTGTGCATGTAACTGGTGATAGAAGAAAGATCCGATGCTGTAAAGAGCAATATTGCATAGGAACCTGGAATGTCAGGTCCATGAATCAAGGCAAATTGGAAGTGGTCAAACAAGAGATGGCAAGGGTGAACGTCGACATTCTAGGAATCAGCGAACTAAAATGGACTGGAATGGGTGAATTTAACTCAGATGACCATTATATCTACTACTGCAGGCAGGAATCCCTCAGAAGAAATGGAGTAGCCATCATGGTCAACAAAAGAGTCCGAAATGCAGTACTTGGATGCAGTCTCAAAAATGACAGAATGATCTCTGTTCGTCTCCAAGGCAAACCATTCAATATCACAGTTATCCAAGTCTATGCCCCAACCAGTAA
>SJYX01015631.1:432005-545105 GCA_006410675.1 Oreotragus oreotragus
CATGGGAAATAGATGGGGAAACAGTGGAAACAGTGTCAGACTTTATTTTGGGGGGCTCCAAAATCACTGCAGATGGTGACTGCAGCCATGAAATTAAAAAACGCTTACACCTTGGAAGAAAAGTTATGACCAACCTAGATAGTATATTCAAAAGCAGAGACATTACTTTGCCGACTAAGGTCCGGCTTGTCAAGGCTATGGTTTTTCCTGTGGTCATGTATGGATGTGAGAGTTGGACTGTGAAGAAAGCTGAGCGCCGAAGAATTGATGCTTTTGAACTGTGGTGTTGGAGAAGACTCTTGAGAGTCCCTTGGACTGCAAGAAGATCCAACCAGTCCATTCTGAAGGAGATCAACCCTGGGATTTCCTTGGAAGGAATGATGCTAAAGGTGAAACTCCAGTACTTTGGCCACCTCATGCGAAGAGTTGACTCATTGGAGAAGACTCTGATGCTTGGAGGGATTGGGGGCAGGAGGAGAAGGGGACGACTGAGGACGAGATGGCTGGATAGCATCACTAACTCGATGGACGTGAGTCTGAGTGAACTCCGGGAGATGGTGATGGACAGGGAGGCCTGGCGTGCTGCAATTCATGGGGTCGCAAAGAGTCGGACACGACTGAGTGACTGAACTGATGTCCTTCTTATTTTATTTTTCATTTTGCTTCCCTCAGAAGAGTTTAAGTTTTTTAATTATAGTGTAATTGATTTACAATGTTGTGCTAGTTTCTGGCATACAGCAAAATAATTCAGATTATATATATTCTCAGAAATATATATATATATATTTCATATACATTTTTTTCTATTATTTTCCATTATGGTTTACTACAGGATACCTAATATACTTCCTTGTGCTAAACAATAGGATCTTGTTTTTTATTTATTCTACATATACTAGTTTGCATTTGCTAATCCCAAACTCCCAATCCGTCCCTTCCCCCTCACTCCCCCACACCACATTGATCACCACAGATCTGTTCTTTAGGTTTGTGTATCCTCCTAATTTTAGACCAGTCTCTTAAACAACATAACACTGGGTTTTGCTTTCTTCTTAGTGCTATTTTTCTTTAATCAAATCCTAAAACATTTGTCTTTTAAATATATCACTTTTCCTCTTTATAATTAAACTACAGTTACATTTCTATTATTTCTACCATCTACTGTGTCCATCTTACTGTGTACTATTTGTCCTATTTGCATTTGTGTGCGTTTCCTTTCTTGCTTTCTTTTGAAGTGCACGTTTATTTCATTCTATTTTTTTTCTGGGATTATTTCCCTCCCTTCTAAAGTTTATCCTTTAGATGTGATTTTGTTAAGAACTGTTGGTAGCTTAGGAACACTGTTTTTATTTGTCTCCAAGTTTCCTTTTTTCAACTATTTTTGAAAGATGCTTTAATTGGATATATTATTCTAGGTTGACCAATTTCCTCCTTTGATTTTTGAAGCAATCATTCTGGATTCCATTGCTGCTACTGAAATTCAGTTCTCATTGTTTAATTATCTTCTGCTTGCAATTAAATGTATAGGTAACCTGGGGGAAGGATATTTTTCTGTTTTGAAATTTTCTTCAGTTTGTTATTTACGAGGCTTTGTTCATAAATTTTGTCCTGTTTGATATGATTTTAATCTGAGAATTCATGTCTTTCATTAACTGTATAAACGTATCAGTCATTAGCTCCTCAAATATTGCCTCCTCGTCTATTCTCTTCTTCCACAACTGTTTAGACAGTTTAGAGTCTCTTACTCTATCTTCCAGGCTTCCCTGATAGCTCATTTGGTAAAGACTCCACCTGCAATGCAGGAGACTCCAGTTTGACTACTGGGTTGGGAAGATCTGCTGGAGAAGGGATAGGCTACCCATTCCAATATTCTTGGGTTTCTCCTATGGCTCAGCTGGTAAAGAATCCACCTGCAATGAGGGAGACCTGGGTTTGATCCCTGGATTGGGAAGATCCCCTGGAGAAGGGAGAGGCTACCCATTCNGGAAGATCTGCTGGAGAAGGGATAGGCTACCCATTCCAATATTCTTGGGTTTCTCCTATGGCTCAGCTGGTAAAGAATCCACCTGCAATGAGGGAGACCTGGGTTTGATCCCTGGATTGGGAAGATCCCCTGGAGAAGGGAGAGGCTACCCATTCCAGTATTCTGGCCAGGAGAATTCCATGGACTGTATTCCATGGTGT
This sequence comes from Oreotragus oreotragus, assembly GCA_006410675.1. Taxonomy (NCBI): domain Eukaryota; kingdom Metazoa; phylum Chordata; class Mammalia; order Artiodactyla; family Bovidae; genus Oreotragus; species Oreotragus oreotragus. Next base: position 434,190 of record SJYX01015631.1, read on the forward strand.
TGCAGAGAGTCAGACATGACTGAGCAACTTTCACTTCACTCTATCCTCCATAGCTCCTAACATTTTCTATTTCTTTGTTTCTCTGTGTTGCAATCTGTAATTTCCTCTGATTTACCTTCCAATCTAATAATTTCCTTTTTAATTGTATATAATCTGCAATGTCCACTGACTCAGTGGACATGAGTTTGAGCAAGCTCTGGGAGTTGGTGATGGACAGGCAAGCCTGGTGTGCTGCAGTCCTTGGGGTCTCAAAGAGTTGGACATGACTGAGCAACTGAACTGAACTGAATCTGCAATATGATCCATCTATTTTATCTCAATAACACTACTTTTTAAATTTTATATGCTGTCTTTTTAAAATCTGCCCAAGAGTGTTATTGATTCTTATTTATTACTCTCAGCATAATTCTCTCATGGAAGGTCAGTGTAAAGAGCACCCAAAAGGAAAAAATCTCATAACAATAGCAGTCAAGATTTGATGATGCTATATTATTTGATGATAAATAACTTCAATGCAAATTTCTCCCTTAGTTCAAATTTAGAGAATAAAAGAGGTTGACTCTTATAATGCTATCTTTTATTGGATAACAAGAATATGCAGATATTTTCCTTTTGCCCTAACAGCTCAAAAACTTGGAACTTATATTTATGCCCAACTGCAACAGATTTCCTCAGCCTAACTTTTTTGATTCAATCATTCCTTTTTCCATCCTTCCTTTAAAAAAAAAAAAAAAGCTAATATCCATGTACTCATTTCTATTTTAATATGTATTATCTATTACGAGCATACTCAGATCCTTGAGGTAGTATGTGAGGTATAATCATAACAACAAATGTCCTGAGGCTTCAGTCTCATCATTGGTCAAATGATATTTACAGTTTTAAAATTTTTAATAGTGTGGCATAAAGAAAAATGGAACTTCCAGCAAAACATAGCCGAAAACTCATGATAATTTCTCCAAATGAAGTCTTTCAATCCAGAGAACATCTTAAGATACCAATATAATTTAAGTTTATTTGAAGGAATCATTAAAATAATAAAATGATCATTAAAATAATATTGTTAGATAGTGATAGCTAACTGATACAATTATAATCACTATTATTTCATTTCATTTGAGTCTCTTGCCAACCTTGAGATAAGCAGGATGGATAATATTCCTCATTTATCAGGGAAGAAAATAGGCCACATCACTTCTCTATCACAATGGACTCTCAAACGTGACGTGTGAAATGATTAATATGGATGTGAAAACATTACACATGTTGTATTTATCTTTATTTTTGCCTAAAAAAGCAAATAAGTGGAACCTTACCAATATACAGCAAGAAAGTAATATATATAATTTATAACAACTGTGCACACAGAGATGTACACTCAAAAATATTTTATTGATAGTGATGTGACATTAAACAGTTTAATGACATTAAGTTTATAAGCAATTTCTCTAAGCAATATAGTAGAAGGTACAAGATTAGAATACAGATCTATGAATATGTATCCCTACCTGGACTATAGGACATCCAAACCCAAAGAAATGGAAGAATTGAGGAAAAGTTTTAAATGAACAGGAGATTTACTACAACAAATAATAGAAGTTCCAAAGACTGCCTTCCTTTGAGAAATTAAGCATGATAGTTAAAAGTTCAAATTATATAGTTTTCTAAACTAGAAATAAAATATCTCTGTGTGGAAGGAATGCATTTTTTAAAAAGCAGAATAGATTAATTTAAATTATACCCTAGTGGACATTTCATAATTAGGTTTATATATGACTGCATCTGGAAAACATCATTCTTCTCAATAGGAAAATTATGCAATATGTATTATATTCTGGAAGTATCACATGAAATTACTTTAATTCTCTCATCAGCATGTAGGTCCCAATTTGCTATAAGAATAATTGTGAAACAATCCTATCATATATGCTTTGTGGAATAAAAAAACAAAAAAACTCGAGTCTCAAAATTCCACATATAACCAATATGAATAAAAAAGTATTTTTGGAATTCATCAATAAGAACTTTAACTGGGTTTAATGTCGACGATGGAAATGTATTGGAATCCAGTTCTGTGATCAGCTGAGCAGGCATTCTGACATGGCTGTGTTTATCAGGAATTATGAAGATTACGTGGGTTAATACATATCAGACTTTCAGAAAAGTGTCCATCCCTTTTGTCTTTGCACATGCACACACCAGTAGCTCCAGGTAGGAGACACTGTCATTGTCAGCCCGGGTGCCTCAGAACTGATGATCATCTAAGTCAATCCTCCTAGAATCTCTAATTTTACAGATGAAGAAACAAGCTTAGAGGAAATAATGAACACTTACAGGCCTTTGCTCTTTCCATATATTAGGCTGCCCTCAACTATCATTCCAGGACAATGTAATTTTCTCTCAGAGCTAATGTGGTTCTTAGAAGGAGCTTCCCAGACACTTTGGGGTCCTCTCCCTTCTTCTAGATTCTAAGCTGAACGGCTCAGTTTATAACCAAAGGGGTCACAAGCCTGAAGCCCAAAGATGTAACTCCTGGTTGAGGTCCCCTTGCTCACACATACATAAACCCACATGGTTTTACAAAAGCCCTTTAAAGCTTTTCTTTGCAACCTTTTCACCTTCAATAAGTGTAACACATACACATCATTTATATACATTGTGAAAGGCAGGCAAAATAAACCCTCTTTCAGATCTCAGCTCAGCCTGGGCTTTCCTTTAGTACAACAGCTCTCAACTAGGGTGATTTTCCTCCATGGAGACACTGGCAGTATCTTGAGACATTCTTGATTGTTACAAATGGCAAGGAGAGGGTGTGCTACTGGCTTTTAGTGGGTAGAGGCTAAGGGTGCCGCTATTATCTTATGTACAAGACAGCCTCCTACAACAAAGAATTATCTGACTCAAAATGCCAATATTGTCATAGTTAAGAAACCCTGCTCTAGTAACTGGAAAACTAAGGTGCCTCCTATAATAGCACAGACATTTCCTGGCTGACCCAAGGCAAGTTTCTTTGACTCTAGCAGCCTCTTTTGGATTTGTCAATAAAATGAGGGTAATAATACATTAACTGGATACAACAAGACAATCTATGTTAAACCTTCAATATGGTGCCTGTTTTGCAATCAGCAATTGATTAATTCACTCAGTAAACATTTATTGAGCCCAAGATGCTATGGACATAGAGATTTGTGAAAACACTGTTTCTGTGCCCAGAGAGCTACAATCTAGAGAGGAGATATTAATTAGAGTCACATGAACAATAAAAAACTGTTATTATTAATAAGAGAATTCTCTGGATTTCCCCATCTTCTACTTCTAAGCCTTGCTGTGATTTTCCTATTACAACCCAAGAAGGGCTAATACCAAAGATAAGTGGGCTAAAACTCTTCCATGCCCACACAGGGACGGAAGGGCAGGAAAGCTCTTTGCTCATCTGTGAGCTCATCGACCTCTGAGAGAAGCTGCCCTCAAGTTCTAATTGCCTGCTGCAAACTCCACAGTGTCTGGGGAGGGGGGCACGTGATCCATGGACAGCCCTGCCATCACGCTGTGTTGCTATAGTAAGGATGCCCCTTATTGATCAGACTAGCCTGGAGTCATGTAACTCCCTAGGCTGCCACTGGGCTCCCCAAGGGGCAGTTGGCAGCAGCAGCATCTCTCTGGACCGAGTGACCCCCAGCTCTGCCCTCTCTCCCACCCTGGACACATGAAGGCTGCCCACAAAACACCTAATGCTTCTTTGTAGTGTCTTGTCATTCACACACTAATTTGAAGTCACAGATCAAAACTGGATAGACACACCAGGGAAAAGACATTTGAAGATGCCCTGCCTTCCCTAAAGCAACACTACAGCCCTGCATCAGCAGCCAGCAAACCCACTGTTTTCCCCAGAGAATCTCTCTCCTACCCTCTAATTTCACCACTTTCTAGAGTCCTTCCATCTTGCCAACATTTTTATTATAGGAAGTTTGACACTGAATCTTAGCAGAAGTGCAATATGTCTGCTACCGATTAGAAAGCCAGTGTCCTGAGAGGTTAACAGATATATTCAAAGGTCATAATACTGGTTAATACAGCACAACAAAGAGAGATATCCAGGTTTTTGCTTCTTTCTACCATCCTCAGAGAATGAGGCACCCAGAAGTTGTTCCCACATAGGCTTTCCTTTAGCTTTCTAAAAGACAAGTTTAATTGTTTCTTCATATATCTGCTTAGAAATATATGTGAGAAGCCATTATTTCTAAAAAATAAGATATTAAAATTTTCTTGCATCCTCCAGAACTCCAAATGTCACTGAATATTCACATTTATTACTGAATACCCACCCACATCGCCTCCCCCCTCCCCCACCATTCACACATGTCAGTGATCTGTGAACTCACTATGGGTCCTTGTTGGTGAGAAAGCGCAAGTAAGTAGTCACATGACTAAATGAAACTCATACATTAAGTCAGCAGCAAGGCCAGAATTTAGGGTTCTAGTTAATGGCAAAATCATTTAAACCAAAGAAGGAAAATACACAGAAATTATCTTTCAGCTCTTTATTTTTGTGATGCCAGTGCCAGGCAACACTAATCAATCACAGCACTCTTTTTAGTGGAAACTTGGGTTCAGTCTCAGAATTCTTAAGATGATAATCCAAACATCTATTACTCATCAAGTTCAACATGTACTGATTCAGAAAGGCCTCTTCTAGAGCAGGATACAGTTCAGAGGGCATTTAAGGATGAGACGAAGACAGACATGTAAAGATTCAGGGGAAGAGCATTCTAGGTGGAAGGAACAACATATGACAAGTGCCAGATATGAAATGATATTGACATATCCAAGGAACTGGAAGAGATAATTGTGGTTGCATTGCAGTGAGCAAAGAGGAGTAGAAGGAGATGAAGATGGGTTATGTGGGAGTTCAGGGGACTGTCCCCAAAGGACAGTGGCCTCCTAACACCTGAGTGTTAATTAATTTAGTGTGACTTCATTTGATAGGTAAGGTTAATCCCAAGAAGAGAAAGTTTCTGCACAGCAAAGGAAACCGTAAACAAAATGAAAAGACACCCACGTAATGGGAGAAAACATTCACAAATGAAGCAACCAATAAGGGATTCATTCTCCAAAACACACAAACAACTCATGCAGTTCTATGTAAAAAGAAAAAAAACAAAAACCCAATCAAAAAGTGGGCAGAAGATCTAAATAAACATTTCTCCAAAGAATACATACGGATGGTCAAAAAGCACATGAAAAGATGCTCAACATCACTAATTATCAGAGAAATGCCAGCCAGAATGTCTATCATCAAAATATCAATAAACAGTAAGTCCTGCAGAGGGTATGGAGAAAAGGAAACCCTCCTACACTATGGTGGGAAGGTAAATCGGTATAGCCATCTATGGAGAACAGTATGGAAGTTCCTTTAAAAACTAAAACTAGACATACCATATGATGCAGCCATTCCACTCCTGGACATACATCCAGAGAAAAGCATAATCAGAAAGGATGCATGCATCCCAATGTTCATTGCAGCACTATTTACAATAGCTAGGACACAGGAGTGACCTAAATGTCTATCAACAGGGGAATGGATGAAGAAAATGTGATACAATGAAATATTACTCGGCCATAAAAAAGAATGGAAAGTCATTTGAAGAAACATGAATGGACCTAGAGATTATCACACTAAGTAAGCCAGAGTAAGACAAGTATCACTCATATGTGAAACTTAATTTTTTTTTAAAAATGAAACAAATGAACTTATTTACAAGATTGAAACAGATTTACAGATATGGAAAACAAACTTATGGTTACCAAAGGGGAAACGTGGGGGAATGGATAAATCAGGAGCTTGGAATGAACATATACATACTACTATATGCTGCTGCTGCTAAGTCACTTCAGTTGTGTCCGACTCTGTGTGACCCCATAGACGGCAGCCCACCGGGCTCCCCCATCCCTGGGATTCTCCAGGCAAGAATACTGGAGTGGGTTGCCATTTCCTTCTCCAATGCAAGAAAGAGAAAAGTGAAAGTGAAGTCGCTCAGTCTGTCCGACTGTTAGCGACCCCATGGACTGTAGCCCACCAGGCTCCTCCGTCCATTGGATTTTCCAGGCAAGAGTACTGGGGTGGGGTGCCATTGCCTTCCCCGACATACTACTATATATAAGGTTATATATAGATAACCAACAAAGACCTACAATATAGTATAGGGAATTCTATTCAATATTCTGTGATAACCTATATAAGACAAGAAGTCTAAAAAAGCATGAATATATGTATAACTGAATCACTGTGCCATACACTTGAAACACAACATTGTAAATCAACTACACTCTAACAAACTTGAATAAAGAAACATTGGTATAGGAGGGAAAAAGACAAAAAAGACCCCCAAAGAATAGTTTTGTGTAGAGGACCTAAATACGAAAAAATAAACAAACACTGGGTATCTTGGTAGAAAGTAAGAAATCACTGTCAGCTCAGCTCTGTGAGGGTACTGCCAAAGTAGGTGAGTCTGGATTCAATCAGAAGCAGGACCACTAGGAGGCAGATGTATGTGCATATGTGCACAGTATAGGATTTGTTACAGGGATCTGACTTTGCACAGCTGTGGGAACTAGTGAAGCAGTATCTTTAAGGCTGTTGTCTTTGCATCTTATGCTGGTTCTTAGAGCCTGCAGGGCAGACAGCAAAAAAAGGAAAGATGGATGAAAAGTGAGGAACAGCAAAGACAAGCCGGAAGCCACTGTATGAGCTGGAGTTCCCATCAACTGGAGCCTCTTTCAGTTCTCCTTACCTCTGACCCGATGGTGTGAATTTCCTGCGGAAGTCAGAGCCGTTCACCATGGAGCTGAGCATGCACACTGCCCAAGAGTCAGAGAGAAGCTGAAGGAGGGTCCTGAGGAAGGAAAAATAGTTGCAGATCTGCCTGGCTGCAGCCACATGCCAAGGAGATGAACCTTCAGATAAGGCATACTGTGTGTGAACTACAAAAATGACTCCTACTTCCCTTCCAGCCTCCAAATTTCACACACGGACTCTCTCTGCAGCCCACCCTCACTGGAAATACACCAGGAAGGGGGCTTCAGCCTAGATGTTACATTACATCACCGTCTCTCAACCAGAGGGTAGACTTGTAAGGCCAGTTTATGCCTACTTACCAGCACCCTTTCTACTCTGCTCCCCTCTTCAACCCCACAGGCCATGGTCATCTCTAGGCACACATGATAGGACTAAAAACTGGCCTCTTTCTCCCTCTCCCCCTCTCACTTGAACCAGGACACACACAGAGACTGTTAGACATCTGAGAGGTAGAGTAGGCTGTAGAGGGCTTGCAGAGGTAGAGGAAGGCGGAGGCTGAGGACAGGTGAATGGGTCTGCAAGCAGGGAGAGCTGGAGAAGCGCAACAAGCAAGGATGAGATGGATTCTGTGACTCCTGAGAAACAGAAAGCCTTCAGTTCCTGCCTTTCTCTGAGGGGCCTAATTGTGCTTTCCTTCCTGTGTAAACATGTGATGGCCAACTGCAATTATAAAAACTCCACTCGCACCTTTACTTTTGCAACTGGGCTTTGTTTCTGGAGCCAGTCCATCCCTAAGTCATACAGTGGGGGTTGAAGACGATCTGTACCTGCTTCCCAGTTCTCCCCAGTTACTATATTGCACAACCCAGATGGCACAATTTAGAGGTGCTTTGATTCACACCCACAAAGACATGCCACAAAGTCATAGTAACTTGGAGGAAATGGCAAAAATAGGGAGAGCCGAAAGAATCATGGAAATCTCTCCCACCCGTACTGAGTGCTGGGCACGTCACGTCATGTCAGCAGAGGCCTCATAAGGTAGTGGAGAGGTGCAATTTCAACTACTGCATCTCCTAAAATGTGCACTTGAGAGATGGCGCTCTTCCCAGAGCTGTCAATCTTCCAGCATTCATGATCCTGAAAACTGATTTAATAGAACATTTTAAAGTAACTTTTTCAAAACTCTATGCCAAAAAGAAAAAGGAAAGTGCTAATTGCACTTTAGAGCTTCAGGGGCTTTTCAGTCCAGGATCTCAAAGTACTTGATGAATGCTCGTTTCACACAACCTCACCTCACCCCTTAGTGGGAATAGATCAGTATTGTTGAGCTCATCTTACCATATGGAGAAACCGAGGCCTTTCTCAAGAAAGATGAGAATGTCACTGCTTCCAGTTTTCCACCTTAAGAAGAATTAAGGAGTCGTGTGGCTCATTCAGACCAAGGCTTGGTAAATGACACAGCCTGAGACATCATATCAGGCATATTTCTGTTGCAAATATTCAATTTAAGGTATAAGTTTCACTGGCCAGTATGCTTCACCACAAGGTAAGAGAGACACAAACAACTGATAGCTCCCATCCTTGAAATTCTACAAACAAAAATGGAATGAAAGTACATTCATCAAAGCTTCATTTTTCTAAAAGTCTCAAGGAAGAGTTTTGACTGAGTGCTTTGGATCTGCATACCCACACCTGGACCAACTCCTGAGGACCACAGAGATGGATACTGCCAATCGCATAGGGCATCTTGTGGCCAATGGGATCCGGGAATACTACACAAAAAGGAGAATTAACCACGACATAACCAGCAGAAGAATTGCAACCACTTTAAATTGTTTCTCCAAGAAATCTACCTCAGCAAAATGCACCCCTCTTATCCTCTCCCTGCCTCAAGCACTTACTCAGGTCTCCCATGTCTCCTGCATTGGCAGGTGGGTGCTTTACTGTCCGAGCCAGTAGGAATGGCCAAACATGAAGACGGCCTGCAGCTAAGTTTTTGTGTACGTACACATTTGATTCCTTAGGGTAAATTCTTACAAGTGGCACACCCGAGTCAAATGGTACTCATTTTTTGAAGATATTAATCCTTTTTGTTGACCTGCTTTTCAGAAAGGGGGTACAAATTTATATACCCATATAATACGTAAATGCATTATCACTATTCTCATATCAGCTTTTTAAGGAAATGGTGATCATGCAGTAAAATGGCCTAAAGAAACTGGTGAAAACAGAAAAAGAAGAAAAGGGCCCCAAATATATTACTGCTTAGACAATTAGAATCTGAACAACTAAGAGCTGTTTATACTGACAAGGTAGGAATGAAATCAGGCAAAATGAAAAAGAAGGCTGGATCTTGTCTCTGAGCAAGGGCTGTGACCTTCCAGAATCAGGCAGCAATGTAAACAAGAAGTTTTCCTCATGCCAGGCAACTGAGCACTTAGAAGTAGCTGGCCAGGCATAGCTTACTTTCCCAGCCTTCACCCATGGGAAAGCCAGGTGAACGCCTGGCGGTATGCCATGGGATTACATTTCCCAAGGATCATGGCTCTTAAAGCCATGGAGGCATACCTGTCAAAGGCAGACACTCTGGCCCATAATTGCCCTAATACACTGTGGGCTAATTGCCATTGCTGAAAATAATCTCTGAAGACTATAGCCAGCATCATAAATAACTGGGAGTTCTGCACCTACGCATTATGACAAGGTCTAAGTCCCTCTTATCTTTTACTAGAGCGGAGCTTGTGCATTTGTGTTACTAATGAATCTTTTTCATTTGTGCAAGTGATGTTTCCATTTGACAATGACATGAACATAAAGTGGAGGTTAATTTACTCCATTGCGAGAGGTTCATTATTTAACTTCATGTTGAGGACAAAACAATGTAGCTTAATAGATGACAAATAGAAATTAGTTGTGATGAATTTTGCCACTTAATTCTAGCAGGTTCATTGAATGTTCGCCATAAACATGGCAAGAAAGCCATCGCTGCCCTCTCTGTGGATGGGATTTGCTCATTCTGCTATTTCCAAGGTATCACCCAAGGATTGGGAAACTCTCATTGGGAAATTACACTGGGAAATGAGCAATTCTCAGTTATACAAAAGACTTGAGACTAATGGTGATACACTGACACTGGGTCAGATTTTTCTTTTTATTGGATCATTGTTCTTTATCACTGGATAAACAATTAACTTATATAGCTAAACACTAGAAGTTGTACTGAATTTTGATAGCTGTTACCATTAGCATCTAAAACCTACACTTGTGCCTTTTTATTCTTCCATATGGAGATAGCTGAGTAATAAAAGAAAGAGCTATAATTCTAGAATTAAATAGAGCTTATGTTGGAATTCCCGACCAGTCAGTTACTAAGTAGGTGCTTTTAGATTAGTTATTCAACTTCTCCTATCCTCAATTTCCGCATTCATAGAATGGGAATATTATTACTATTTACCTCATACTATAGATGGGATTCTGAAAAGGGAGTGATACATATAACTTAGAATTTTTATAAAGTCAATTTCCTTGAAAATGGTTATCAATCCAGTCACTAATTCTGATGCTTTTCCACTCCATCAAGACATGCAATCTGTAAGAAAAGCAGGATATGTCATTTACACCTTCATCCCATCAGTAGACTCCTTCTCCCAAAGGTATTTGCATTCATAGTCAGTTCAGTCGCTCAGTCATGTCTGACTCTTTGCAACCCCATGGACCGCAGCATGCCAGGCTTCCCTTTCCATCACCAACATCTGGAGCTTACTCAAATCCATGTCCATCAAGTTGCCATCCAACCATCTCATCCTCTGTTGTCCCCTTCTCTTCCTGCCTTCAATCTTTCCCAGCATCAGGGTCTTTTCAAATGAGTCAGTTCTTTGCATCAGGTGGCCAAAGTATTGGAGTTTCAGCTTCAGCATCAGTTCTTTCAATGTGTATTCAGGACTGATTTCCTTTAGGATGGACTGGTTGCATCTCCTTGCAATCCAAGGGACTCTCAAGAGTCTTCAACAACAACACAGTTCAAAAGCATCAATTCTTCAGTGCTCGGCTTTCTTTATAGTCCAACTCTCACATCCACACATGACTACTGGAGATACTACAGCTTTGCTTAGATGGACTTTTGTTGGCAAAGTAATGTCTCTGCTTTTTAATATGCTGTCTAGGTTGGTCCTAGCTTTTCTTCCAAGGAGCAAGTATCTAAATTTCATGGCTTCTGTCACCATCTGCAGTGATTTTGCAGCCCCCCAAAATAAAATCTCTGTTTCCATTGTTTTCCCACCTATTTGCCATGAAATGATGGGACTGGATGCCATGATCTTAGTTTTCTGAATGTTGAGCTTTAAGTCAACTTTTTCACTCTCCTCTTTCACTTTCATCAACAGGCTTTTCAGTTCCTCTTCACTTTCTGCCATAAGGGTGGTGTCAGCTGCATATCTGAGGTTATTGATATTTCTCCTAGCAATCTTGATTCCAGCTTGTGCTTCTTCCAGCCCAGCATTTCTCATGATGTACTCTGCACATAAGTTAAATGAGCAGGGTGACAATATACAGCCTTGACATAATGCTTTCCCGATTTAGAACCAGTCTGTTGTTCCAAGTCCAGTTCTAACTGTTGCTTCTTGACCTGCATACAGATTTCTCAGGAGGCAGGTCATGTGGTCTGGTATGCCCATCTCTTTTAGAATTTTCCACAGTTTATTGTGNTTGGCAAAGTAATGTCTCTGCTTTTTAATATGCTGTCTAGGTTGGTCCTAGCTTTTCTTCCAAGGAGCAAGTATCTAAATTTCATGGCTTCTGTCACCATCTGCAGTGATTTTGCAGCCCCCCAAAATAAAATCTCTGTTTCCATTGTTTTCCCACCTATTTGCCATGAAATGATGGGACTGGATGCCATGATCTTAGTTTTCTGAATGTTGAGCTTTAAGTCAACTTTTTCACTCTCCTCTTTCACTTTCATCAACAGGCTTTTCAGTTCCTCTTCACTTTCTGCCATAAGGGTGGTGTCAGCTGCATATCTGAGGTTATTGATATTTCTCCTAGCAATCTTGATTCCAGCTTGTGCTTCTTCCAGCCCAGCATTTCTCATGATGTACTCTGCACATAAGTTAAATGAGCAGGGTGACAATATACAGCCTTGACATAATGCTTTCCCGATTTAGAACCAGTCTGTTGTTCCAAGTCCAGTTCTAACTGTTGCTTCTTGACCTGCATACAGATTTCTCAGGAGGCAGGTCATGTGGTCTGGTATGCCCATCTCTTTTAGAATTTTCCACAGTTTATTGTGATCCACACAGTCAAAGGCTTTGGCATAGTCAATAAAGCAGAAATAGATGTTTTTCTGGAACTCTCTTGCTATTTCCATGATCCAGCCAAAGGTGTTGGCATAGTTAATAAAGCAGAAGTAGATGTTTTTCTGGAACTTTCTTGCTTTTTTGATGATCCAACGGATGTTGGCAATTTGATCTCTGGTTCCTCTGCCTTTTCTAAAACCAGCTTGAACATCTGGACGTTCACGGTTCACATACTGTTGAAGCCTGGCTTGGAGAATTTTGAGAATTATTTTGCTAGCATGTGAGATGAGTGCAATTGTGTAGTAGTCTGAACATTCTTTGGCATTGCCTTTCTTTGGGATTGGAATGAAAACTGACCTTTTCCAGTCATGTGGCCACTGCTGAGTTTTCCAAATTTGCTGGCATATTGAGTTCAGCACTTTCACAGCATCATCTTTGTATTAGTGCATGCCTTTTCACTGAGGAAAGACTCTGTCCCCAATTTAGGTCCAAGTGAGAATATAATGAGAGAAAAGAAAGGCCATTTTAGGAAAAATGTGCAAAGCCTTGCAAAGGCTCTGTTGTTAGTGGGGAGTGTGGAAAGTACAAGAGCCTGAAAGAAATCCACCTTGTCTAGAGCACAGAAATTCAGATTATAGTAAGATAATAGGCAGAGTCAAGATTTTGCAGACCTCAGAAGGCCATGGTGAAGAGTTTTGTTTTGTCTTTACCTGAAGAGCAATGAGGGAAGGCCAAGTGTCCCAACCAGGACCATAATACATTTAGATTTTATTTCAAAGAGATAACTCTGAAAGTAATACGGAAATGAGATTTGGAAGTGGGCGAGAGTAGCTACAGCCTGAGTAGGCTGGAAGCTACTGCAGTGACCCAGATCAAGATGGCAGTAGCTTAGATGAGGCGGAGGTAGCTAAAAAAAATATGGAAAGGTTTGGTAAATATCTAGGAGGTGAAATTCATTAGACTTGGTAATAGATTCGATATGGATATGGGGATAAAGAAGAAAGAGGTATCAATGAGTTACATGAATCATCAGGCCCAGTATCCTTGTTTAGAAATTAGGCTTAGAAAAGTAAATTAATTTTCTAGAAATCAACCCACATCTATTAATGACTGAGCTCATACCATGTGTATGTATATATAGTATGCAGTCATGCATGCACATGATGTGTATATGAGAGAGAAAGGATGTTTTTCTATATACTGTGTGTTCAGATACAATAGTTTTATATTCCTAAATAAAAGTTAGAACTCTTGTGCCCATCTCACACCTCTATCAAGTGCATCCCTTTGACATATTATTCATTCTCTGTGCTTATTTTTCTAAACTGGAGTGTATATGCAACCCTCTATATACTTTTTTTCCTCTCTGCACTGTGTGGTCACCTCATTTTTATTGTTATTCTGGCTTCTATTCAATTATTAGTTTGTGGCCTATATGAGCATATTTTAATAATTTTGAAGGAATCTTTTCATCATTGAAGTTTGCCTAAAGAAGGCCTGAAATAATCAGTATTTCAGATTTTTACTGCTCTCCACGCCCCCACCCCCAACCACGCACACACACTCATATATGTTTTGCTATTTTAAAGAAAGAGATTTAACAGCCATAAGGCACTTTTAAAAATAACATTCACATCTGGGCTGACCACCTGTATGCCAAAATTTAGCTTGATGTTAATTAAAACAGGCATGTTATAAACCTCAGGAAATGGCAGCTGACCCCTAACTATGAATGTAATGCTATAATAATACGTAGTAAAAATAAGACATTTTGAGGCTGTTGCCCAAACCACTCATGCATTAAAATTCTCACCACTGTATACCCTTGTGCGAGGACGGGTAAATCAACTGCAGAAGTGGTCCAACCAAAAAATAATAATGATAACAATTCAAGGGGTAAGAGCCATTCATTCATTCAACAGATGGCTTTAAATGCCTGTCCTGGACAGCCAGTCCACCTTCTGAGAAAGATTCTGCATGGAGTTTGNACGGGTAAATCAACTGCAGAAGTGGTCCAACCAAAAAATAATAATGATAACAATTCAAGGGGTAAGAGCCATTCATTCATTCAACAGATGGCTTTAAATGCCTGTCCTGGACAGCCAGTCCACCTTCTGAGAAAGATTCTGCATGGAGTTTGGAAGAACAATGAGATTTACTGTGCCAGATATTATGATATTATCAATGTGGCTGACATTTATTGAATATTTTACTATGAGTCTGGCACTGTACTAAGTACTTAACATAGATGATTTCATTTAATCCTAACAACCTTACAAGTCAAGTACTATGATTATCCCCATTTTACAGATGAGGAAACAAAGGCTTAAGTGATTCACCTCTCTAGGTGGTGCAGTGGCGGTACTGGGATTGGAATGTAGCCACCTGACCCCATGGCCCAGCTGTCTCATAATGGCTCCACATAGCCGCAGAAACTTGCCTTCACTCCTACTTGGACCGCATTCCATCTGCAAACTTATCCTGTTCTTTTTAGATCCAGCCACAAGTGACCTCCTGCATTTTCCACCACCTCTTTTCCTGACCCTTTCTTTGTCACTTTCTCCCATGTGACCCCAGAGCCCTCATGTTTCCTTTTCACTTTCCCATCAGCTCTACTCATTTGAAACTACTTCTTCTAATTGGCTCTGACACTCGGGCATTTGGCAACTCAGCTTTTGCTCTGCTTTTCATTTGCTCCAGCTATTTATCACTGCATCTGGATTCTGAAATGGTCCTCTACTGCTCACACCTTCAAGGGTTGCTTCTTCAAGCAGGGTATTAGAAACTTGCATTTAGGAAGGACATGTACACACCAAATGCAACTAGATGGTGTGTATTTATACTGCAACTGAATTAGAATACACAGACATGGGCATTGCTTTCAAAAACTGAAATTCTCTACTGTAAAAACTACACTTTCCTGAGTACCCACTGGCACAGCTGTGAAAAGCACCTGAAGCTGTGAGTCTAAATTCATATCTGAAATGTCCATATTCACTTCCAAAGGTGTACTTGTAAAAAGATTTTTTAAAACCTCTGAAATTCAACTGTGCTGCAGTTCCTGAAGCTATAACAATGGCTCTACAAGATGTGCAAGGGTCATTAAATCCATTGGTATGCAGAATGCAACAAAATTCAACCCAACTCTGATCCACAGGACCTGAAAGGCTTTGGGCATCCTGGTCAGGACACCAGCTTTGAATCAGAGAGATCAAGGTTTTATTTCCACTTCTCTGCTTATTAGTTAAGTGACTTTGGACAAGTCTTTAACTTCGCTGAGCCTTGGTAAATTACCTTTAAAACATAAATGGACCTTATAGGACCTTCCACATAGAATTCTGATGAGAATCAAATGAGATAATACATTTCAAGTGCCCAATCTCATATGTACTCAGTAAATGATACCTGTTGTTAATACCAATTCTTTCATAGTTGTTTTAATACTAGCAGTATTGGTTGTAGTGGTTACTGCAAGAACATATCCAAGTTCTGTGCTACCAAAATTCTGACTATTCCTTCCCTCTTCAGCAGTATCTTCAGCTATATCAAATTTCTTATGTTTACCCCAAAACACCTTTCTATATATTCTTCTCTTTCCCCAGAAAAGGCCCTATAAATTGGCCTGATAACACACAGCTCTCAGACCAAATACTAGCACTTCTGTGAAGTTCACTCTTACTCTCCAAAATAGCCTTAAACATCCCTTATCCCTTTTTTAATAGAAGTATCTCCCTATTAGACTGAGCTGGTAGAGAAAAAGGACTGTATTTTATTTTGGTGTTATATTCTCAACAACTTATATCAGTTCACTTCAGTCACTCAGTCGTGTCTGACTGTTTGCGACCCCATGAATCGCAGCACGCCAGGCCTCCCTGTCCATCACCAACTCCTGGAGTTCACTCAGACTCACATCCATTGAGTCAGTGATGCCATCCAGCCATCTCATCCTCTGTCATCCCCTTCTCCTCCTGCCCCCAATCCCTCCCAGCATCAGAGTCTTTTCT
This sequence comes from Oreotragus oreotragus, assembly GCA_006410675.1. Taxonomy (NCBI): domain Eukaryota; kingdom Metazoa; phylum Chordata; class Mammalia; order Artiodactyla; family Bovidae; genus Oreotragus; species Oreotragus oreotragus. Next base: position 450,281 of record SJYX01015631.1, read on the forward strand.
AATGAGTCAACTCTTCGCATGAGGTGGTCAAAGTACTGGAGTTTCAGCTTTGGCATCATTCCTTCCAAAGAAATCCCAGGGTTGATCTCCTTCAGAATGGACTGGTTGGATCTCCTTGCAGTCCAAGGGACTCTCAAGAGTCTTCTCCAACACCACAGTTAGAGTCTTTCCCAATGAGTCAACTCTTCACATGAGGTGCCCAAAGTACTGGAGTTTCAGCTTTAGCATCAGTCCTACTTCAGCATAAACTAAACTAAAATTTTAGTTCCTTGGCTGCATTAGCCACATATCAAGCATTCAGTCATCACATGCAGCTATAGGCTACCATATTGACAGCACAGGGATAGAATATTTCTACTGGTATAGAAAGTTCTATTAGACAGCATTATACACTTAGAAATAAGGAATATTGTCCCAACACACATACCTGGTGACCAAAGAGCTGCCAGCAGATCCATAGTAACGGAGGTATCAGTGGGGAGCAAAGATTGTTGCTGGAGTTTGTGGCACACTCCAGTGAGAGAACCACAATGTAGAGCAATGTGGTGCCATCTGTACTGGAGGTCAGCAGTGAGGTTAGAGTTGGGATACGAACCAGGTGTTACCCACCTGTTCCCATGGTGGGTGTCATGGCCTGATATTCTAGATTAAGGCCATGCTATTTGCTCTGTTTAAAAAACACCTCCTGGCATGCTACAGGGTCCTAGAAAAGCCAGAATGATGCTTGGTCCTGCCCATGCTCATTCCCAGAGACACATCCATGTTACAATGGATAGCTCAGCCCACCTGGCCCTGTGTTTTGTTAGGTCTAATAGGATCCAGCACATAATGGACAGATGCAGATGAATGGTCATGAGGTGATTCAGGGTAAGACATTTTCTTCTATACCAGGATTAGGAGTGGATCCATAAGCACAAAATCCATTGGTCATATCCTGTTCCACAATACCCAGAGCTACAGGTCTGATAGAGCATTAGCTAATGGGTCTGAGAACCAGGGAGTTGAAGAGGAATAAGCCCACTTCCAATTAACATCACTCCAATGACACAATTAGCAAATCTGCATTAATATTTTCCGCACCCACAACTTTAAGCTCTATAGGGATAGAGATCTTGTCCCGAGAGGAGGAACTTCAAACCTGGGGACTAGCAAAAGCCCCATTGAACTGTAAGCTGTTGCCTGGTCACTTTGGGTTCCTTGTGTCCAAAGATCATTCGGCAGAAAGAAGAGTGACCATTTTAGTAAAGGAATAAATCCTGATCATGATACTAATGTAGGACTGTTGCTGCACAATGAGGGCAAGGATGAATATGAGCAGCCTCAGGTAATTCATTTCAGAGCCTCTTGGTCGTCCATTGCCCAGTTATGATAACAGATGAACAGATACAACAACCCCTGCTTGAGAAGCGCATGGTTACCAAGCTCTCAGAACCCTTGGGGTCTGGTTCAAGCCACTACTTAAGCCACCGAGGTTTGCAGATCTTGTCACTGAAGGTGAGAGGAATCTAGAATGGACAGGAAAGGAGGTAGACAGTGAATATTAATTGCAGCCCAAGACCAATAGTAGCAGGATGTCCTATAACCTCCCTCTTCTAAGTCCTATCTCAAAGAAGGGTCTCACTAGTATCCTAGACAAGCTGCTCCCCAAATACATATGGAGCTCAGGAGATGATGGACTGTGAGGACCAGAGATACACCAAGCAGAGCCTTCCCTGGGGAAGGATTTGCTGCCCACCTTCAGGGACAAAGGGGATCTTTCAGGGTATGCCTCAGTTACAGAGAGCTGTCTTGCCCAAAGTCATGTCCTTTCCTGAGGGGCAGCCCACATCCAGGGACTGAGACAGGGTTATAAAGTCTCAGCCATATCAGCACAACACAAACACAGGACAGCCCTAATGGGCAATACTCACTGGCTGAGGCTTTGTCAAGCAGGCACCACAGCTCAACTTCTTCTTCTCCCAATCCTGCTTCTTCCCCTTTCCTTTGCCAGGTGTTGATCCCCAATAAATATGTAACATCCCAAACTGCACCTTAGAGTCCACTTCTAAAGAATCCAACCTGCAACCGTGTGTGTATGTATGTGTGTGGGGGGTGGGGGAGCAATGTTACAGCCCCAAATGAATGTAATGATGTAGGAAAAATACCTTTATCTTTTCTCTCCAAGAGTATCTAGAGAAACTGTTCTAGAGCTAGCACGTGCATCATTCCAAAAAGTACTTTCTTCAGTGGTCAGTGACTGTCTCTGGCTGTGGGACCATGGCCAATGTCAAGTGTGGCACATCACGACAGACCTTTTGGGAAAGGTTAAGTACAACACTGGAGCAGCATCATGAGGCAGCAAGAACGCCAGCCAAAACAACGGGACTGTTTTAGTTGATTACAATGGTTTTCCAGTGCTTTCTCCATGGCAGGATTATGACAAAGCCTGAATCCTAGAGTTATGTAAATGTCCTTGGATTTTTTTTGTTTTGGGGGGGGCATATATTTGATTTACAATGTTGTGTTAGTTTCTGGAGTGCAATAAAGGGATTCAGCTATACATATAAATACATATTCTTTCCATTTTGGTTTACTATAGGATACTGAATATAGTTCTCTGTGATATACAGTCAGACCTTGTCATTTATATATTTTATATATAATAGCTTATATCTGTTAATCCCAAACCCCTAATGTATCCCTCCCTCACCCCTTTCTACTTGGTAAGCATAGGTCTGTTTTCTGTGAGTCTGTTTCTCTTTCACAAATAAGTTCATTTGTGTCGTATTTTAGATTCCACATCTAAGTGATATTATACGGTATTTGTCTCTCTCTTTTATTGACTTCACTTGGTATGATAATCTAAGTGAGGTAGCTTATCCATGTTGCTGCAAATGGCATTATTTCACTCTTTTTTATGGTTAAGTAAAATATCCTTGGGTGTTTAAAACTTGAGCTAAAACTGTGAGATGACAATGGTTAGGGGGAGGGAGAGGGAGAGGGAGGGAGGCATGAGAGATATTTTTGCATATTGGAGCCACAGGCTTATCTGTCTTGAATATTAGAAGTAGTGTGAACTCATTCTGTACCTCCAAACTGGTAAAATTAAGCATACTGACAATAACTACTAAGTGAAAAAATCAGATGATATAGAATAGTATGCTTCATATGGGAGCTTCCCTGATGTCTCAGATGGTAAAGAATCTGCCTGCATGCAATGCAGGACACAGGTTTGATCCCTGCGTCAGGAAGATCCCCTGGAGAAAGGAGTGACTATCAACTCCAGTATTGCCTCGAGAAAGTCAAGGACAGAGAAGCCTGGTGGGCTATAATCTATGAGATCGCAAAGAGCCGGACACAACTGCGCGATTAACACTTTCACTTTTTCTCTTTCATGCTGCATATGAACCCACTATTATTTTGAAACACACATCAATATTTTTAAAGGAAAAAATATCATAAGGCCAAGAACTTGTTAGCAATGGTAATTTCAGGGTGGTGGGTTTTTACGACATTACTTTTCTGATCTATATTATCTGAACTTTTGTGATGACTTTGTATTTTGGTAACAAGGGAAAAGTTATTGCTTTAAATTTACTGAGGTGGAGAATCTGTTTTCCTTCACAGCTTCACTTTTTTTTAAGGAGTGATGTGTATTTTTTTCCCAAGAAATACAAATATTTCCCCTTCTTTCATTTTAGATAATTAGAACAGGGTTGCCAGGTTGGAGGCCATTTCAGATGTCAATCTACAAAGCAGTCAAGAAAGGCAAGAAATAAGCCATGGAACATTTTAAATTGCCTTTATAACCTTGATTATAAAACCAAGACATCTCCTTTGTGATTTCTGCTGCTGAGAGGAGGGTGTTATGGCCAAGGGCTCAGATGCTCAATCAGCCCTGGGATTTCTTTGGAAGGAATGATGCTAAAGCTGAAACTCCAGTACTTTGGCCACCTCATGCGAAGAGTTGACTCATTGGAAAAGACTCTGATGCTGGGAGGGATTGGGGGCAGGAGGAGAAGGGGACGACCAAGGATGAGATGGCTGGATGGCATCACGGACTCGATGGACGTGAGTCTGAGTGAACTCCGGGAGATGGTGATGGACAGGGAGGCCTGGCGTGCTGCGATTCATGGGGTCGCAAAGAGTTGGACACGACTAAGCGACTGAACTGAACTGAACTGAAATTGTAGAGACCTATGTAGGAAGCTTTGGCTCCAAGGACCAGAAAACCTCACCTCAAACTGACTGAGCATTAAGCAAGTGTGTTATCCAATACAACATAAAGTACAAGGACAGGGTGATATTGAGGGCTCATTCAATGATTTAATATCCACACCCCTCATCCACTCATGCTGTTGCCCTATTCTCAGACTTCCAGCCTCCAGAAGCACTCGAGAAGTAAATTTTTGTTGTTTATAAGCTTTAAAAAAAAAAAAACCCTTTCTCTTCCCATCTCCCTGCTGCCATCTCAGTGAGGCAAGTGTTACCTTCAAGTGGGAGTCCTCATGGGCATAAAATAGATGCCATTGTTCCTCATCCAGGTGCAACAATGACAAAAGAAAGGAATTATACTGTCCTGTGCCTTTTTTAGAAGAGCTAGAAACTTTTCCCAGAAGCCCTTGGCATACTTCTGATATTCCATTTCCCAGGATTAGGTTTTATGTTCATTCCCAAACCATTCATCCACAGGGGAAATGGGATTACCACGATTACTGCTAGACAGGAAATCAGCAAACTTTTTCTGTAAAAAGCCAGATTGTAAATATCTTAGATTTGGCAAATCATACATGTCCGTTGCAACTCCTCAAGGTGCTTCTATAACACAAAGGCACCCGTAAACAATGCATACGTGAATGAGAACAGTTATTTTCCAATAAAACTATTTTATTTACACCATAATTCAAATTCCATATAATATTTGCATATCTTGAAATATTCTTCTTCTGAATGTTTTCCAATCCTTTAAAAAATGTAGAAACAATTCTTTGTTTCAAGGCCACGGGAAAACAGGTAGCACATCAGGTTTGGCCCAAGGGCTATAGTTTATGAACCCTTGGCTTACATTACTTGGAGTCATTTGTACATTTAAGTCCTATTTACCACAATTTCCAAAGTGCATCATCAGTATTTTAAAAATTAATAAATAATCACAGAGAACACAATTCTTGCCTGAGTGAAGTTCAGAGAATATACATGTATATAGTTTCCTGAAAGATGCGTTTAAAATTACTGCTTTTCCTACTAATGGTGGAGATACTAGGACTAAACAAACAAAAGAATTGTGTTTTGTGACAGCTTAGATATTAAATTGTGAAAAATGGAAGGTAAATAGTATTTGGTGTTACAATATGTGGGAAATACAGATTCTAAAAACTCATGAATATAAAGTCATAAAAGGTTTGCTTTGATGGTAAGTAGGTGAAAGAGATTATTTAATGCATGTTTTCTATGTTAACATTTGACTTCACAATTTTCCAAACATAATGTTGTTTGTATCCTGATGCAGGCAAAGAGATAATTATAAAATAACTGCTTGCACTCAGTGTAAATTAATCAAATGTAAATTAAATAAACTGTAAATAGAAGATACTCCTTAGTTGATATGGCAAGTGAATCACCTCCATTATAGACTCATTTTTGCAAAATTACATCTAATCATAGTATTTTAAGATAGTGTTTGGTGAAACATCTCTAAATCTGTCAACAAAAGCAGCAATTACTTCTTCGCGGCTGAATACCTTTGCCAACAAACACCCATCTGTCTGGAAAGATTTATGTATGTTTCTGCCTAAGGACAGGGCTAAAATCTCAATGACCTCTGGAGATTTCTTTCACCTTTGTGCTCTGAGAGTCAATAAAAATGCATTTTAGAGTAATTTTACTGTGAACCTTAAAAAAAACTACAAATCTAAAGATGTAATCAAGTCTGTTCTAAGAATCCCCCAAATAAATATTTTTCTGCGTCATTGTAGAGCTTATTTTGCTCAATCAACATTTTAATCTTCCCTGTCAGTTGCTGCTTTAATAGAGTCCCAACTTCTTCATACAGCTCCTAAGACCCAGTGTGGTCTCAGCTGCAGTCAGCACCACTGCTCTCTACGCTTCACTGGACTGGTTCTCTACGTCCATCGAGCACTGGCTTTCAGACCCTGCCCCATGCATTTCCTTCTGCCCGGGCCACTCTCCCTCTCCCTATTTCACTTACCTCTTGACACGGTTGGCTTATCCATTTCCTTCATGCCTTGTCTTAGTTTCTGCTCCATCATAAAAACTACTGGCCATGACTTTAAGTTAGGGCATTTTTCTGCCCCTTTTGCTAGCTACCTTGGGCTCTCCAAGTTTCCCAGTTCAAACTCCTAAGGGTTAGATTCAGATTTGTTCAGCTCACTTCTCACCCTAAGCTGTGTTCAGTTCAGTAGCTCAGTCATGTCTGACTCTTTGCGACTCCATGGACTGCAACACACCAGGCTTCCCTGTCCATCACTAACTCCCGGAGCTTGCTCAAACTCATGTCCATCGAGTCAGTGATGCCATCCAACCATCTCATCCTCTGTCAACCCCTTATCCTCCTGCCCTCAACCTTTCCCATCATCAGGGTTTTTTCCAATGAGTCAGTTCTTCGCATCAGGTGGCCAAAGTATTGGAGCTTCAGCTTCAGCATTAGTCCTTCCAATGAATATTCAGGACTGATTTTCTTTAGGATTGACTGGTTTGATCTCCTTGTAGTCCAAGGGACCCTCAAGAGTCTTCTCCAACACCACAGTTCAAAAGCATCAATTCTTCAGCACTCTGTTTTCTTTGTGGTCCAACTCTCACATCCATACATGACCCCTGGAAAAAAACTATAGCTTTGACTATACAGACCTCTGTCAGCAAAGTAATGTCTTTACTTTTTTGTATGCTGTCTAAGTTTGCCATAGCTTTTCTTCCAAGGAACAAGTGTCTTTTAATTTTATGGCTGTGTAAACTGAAAGTTTATTAATTGGTCACCCTTGAGTCAGAGTCATCCCTAATCTAACTATCTGTGACCAGCTGCAGGGAGGTACAAAGAGTAAGGGAGTTTCCCTTAGCAAGCACCGTGGGTAGGAAAGTACCTACTGAATTTTTTAGTACCAGGAGTTTCCCAGACCATTGGAGTTAGAATTAAAATAAGTAAATAGAATGCCTATCCTCTATTTTGGGCTTCCCCAGTGGTGCTGGTGGTAAAGAACCCACTGGCCAATGCAGGAGACATAAGAGACAGGTTCAGTCCTTCCTGTCCCTTCCCTCCAGGAAGATCCCCTGGAGGACAGCTCAGCAACCCACAACAGTATTCTTGACTGCAGAATCCCATGGACAGAGGAGCATGGTGGGCTACAGGCCACAAGGTCACAGTCAGACATGACTGAAGTGACTTAGCACACATGCACACCCTCTGTTTGGAAAATACCAAGGCAGAAAGTTCTTCTGGAAGGAAGAAGGGTTGGAGATACTATGACTAAACCCTAGGTTACTGACCTAGATGTAAAAGGAGATTTAGCATATTACATAGTGGAATGTCTCTCATATAGTTCTCAATCCAACTCCCCTTATAGGAACTTGTTCCCAGACCCTGGAGATAAGAGCTAAACAAATAAGTTGAACATCAGAAGAGAAGTTAGAAAAACTAAGCCATGCTGTTTGGAATCCTTATCCAAAGAATGAGATGTTGGCAGAGAAAAAGGAGGAACAGACGGCCTGGCCATGTATGATGGCTGGTGAAAGATCAAGACAGCCAGGATGGCCATGATTGTCCTTCCTACACTAACAAAGAGTAGAAGCAAACACCCAGGATAATAAGCCAAGAGTTCTGGTTACATCATGGCATTCCTTAGAAGGCATCAACTGATGCGCCTTGATTTCTGTAAGATTTTATTTCCACCCAGGCACACAAAGATTAGAATAGTGCCTACTGGTATAGCTATCATTGTTCTTTCCATGGAAAGAGAACACGTAGCTTTAGTAAATCCTGGAGCACATTTGCTTCTCTCTTCTGAGAAGTTGTCCAGTGAGCACTGAGAGTTTGTCTTCCAAACATGGACTGTGCCCAACTACCAACCAAGGATGTCTCCAAGCACTTGATTTATTTTATTGTGCATCCACTCTGTGCTTAGAATTCGGTCAGATCTGAGAATGATACTGACAGAGACACAGAACACTCCAGAGCAATTAAAGAACAGAGAACAGTGTGTGGTCAGGTATCACATAGGAGAGTACAAATGGAAGACCAAGTAAGGCAAGGTTAGATGAACTAGAATCATGATAATGAGATCAGTGATAAAGAGAGGATTACATCTGAGCTAGCCTTTAGGAGCCAGCCATAATGGCCATTAAAAATACTCCAAAGGATTTCCCTGTTTCCCAGCTTCAAAAATAAGCTAAATAATAATAGTATATAAATAATTCAATTTTTAAAATAAACATATGACACACCTGTTACTTTTAAAAGGCAGGGGGGAGAGGTGTTAGCAAATCAAACCATTAGGTGTCACAAATCCAAGAAGGTTGGAAATCACCACATTCAAGTCCGCCTTGGATTTGGAGAGATTTATGCTTCTTAAGGGCGTCCAGACTTTAGCAGTTCAAACCCCTACACTGTATCCTGGCTTCATTTAAAGGACCCAAAGGTCAGACCAAAACACAACAGGGCTTTATATGCCAATTTTTCTTGACTCTCTGTGGGTCAGGGGAAGTTAAGCTCATGTAATTAGGGGATAAAGACGGAGGCTGTGGGGTAGGGGGTGGGGGGTGGAAGCATGATGAAAGTTCCAGAGTTTAAAGTCTCAGTAGGAAGCCAGAGGAAAAGTCTGATAAAATCATGTCTTTATGAAACATGTGTTTTCCATGGTAGAGTAAACTTATTTTCCATTTCACTCAGGCAATCTCTCTGCAACTTGGCACTCACACCTACCTCTGGGACAAGGACAATTCAAATTCATCATGATGGGGGCATTCCCAGGTGGCACAGAGGTAAAGAACCTGCCTGCAATGCAGGAGACATGGGCTTGATCCCTGGGTTGGGAAGATCCTCTGCAGTAGGAAATGGCAAATCCATCATGATTATTGTGACACCGTTGTTTTCCTGAGTTGCCTTCTTACTCAAATACAACCAGTTACCTTCATTCTAATATCAACGCTAAATGCATTTCATTGCACTAACTTTATTTCACAATTGATAATCCAAGTGACTTTTTATGATAACTCTCTTAAAAATAATTACACATGTGATTATATAATATGTTGAATTATCCATAAATGATGCCAAAGAACATGGAGGTTCCTATATATGACATAGCCAGAGTCAGAAGTGTAGTGTCAGCATGTAATCATCAAAAGAGATCAGGAAGCAAAGTCCAGCGATAGTGAAAACAAAGCAGTGAAAATTAAGAACAGCCATACTGAGAAAAATAAATGGAGAAAAGCCCTGAAATCCTCAGAACAAATACACAGAAAAGAATCTCAGATTGTCCCAGTGACAAACATTAATACTCATATTAATGTTGGATCCCAGAATCAGTCCCCAAGATTCCAGGTGTGCTACTAACAAGCTAATGAAGCCCATGAGTCCTTCAGACTGGAAGCTAGGGTTATGGACCTGGTGAGCTTCTTCTGAAAATTAAGAATTACACTGATGACCATTTATAGTACATACTTACACAATTCACCAAGAACTATTATCACTATGACATGTGGTACTCTTATGACATGTGGTGGTCAGTTTGTCAATTAGGAATTTTTGGTATATATCATTACAATGGGGAGTGATTTTTATGTCCTTGAGTTTTTCCAGTCTTTATTCATGATCATAATCCATCCATCCTTCCATCCATCCCACCAGCCTTCCTTCCTTCCTCTTTTCTCCTTCATCCTTACCTCCTTTCTTCCCTCCTTCTTTCCAAGAAACTTGTACTGAGCATCAGCTAAATGACAGACACTATTCTAAGCTTTGAGTACGCAGTGGTATACAAGAAGCACAAGGGCCTCACTCCAGAGTAGTTTATATTAATAGTTTAAAGAGAGAAAGCAGATAAGAATCAAGTAAAAAAAAATACACAAATAAAATTTCAGATAAAGCCCGGAGCTGAGGGGGGAAAAAAAGTAACAGGAGAGTGTGGTTGCTTTAGAGAAGGTGGTGGGGAAGACCCTTGTCTGAGACAGAAGTGACATTTGAATGTTGAGAAAGATTAGCTATAACTCAGGGTTTCTCACCCTCAGCATTGGTGACATTTTGGACTAGATAATTCTTCATTGTGAGGGATTATCCTGTGCATTGTAAGATGTTCATCAGCATCCCTGGTGTCTGTCCGCTAGATACCAGTAGCAACACTACACCCAAGTCAGAACTATAAAATACCTCTCCAGACACTGCCAAATTTCCCCTAGGAAACAAAATAACCCCTACCTCTGTTCAAGAACCACTGAACTTTGTGAAGATCTGGATCAAAATTATTTCATAGAGAAGGACTGGCACAGACAATCCCTATGATGAAAATGAGCTTGATGTGAAGTAAGAAGAAAGCCACTGTAGATAGAGTACAGTGAGCAAAGCAAGATGGGGTTGGGAGGGCACTAGTTAAAGCAAGGACCTCAAACACCACTGTAGGGTCTGTACTAAGTCATGAAAACAGATTCTTGATGTGGAAGCTGTTAGTCCAATGGAATGAAGAATAAACATATGAACTGAACATAGAACTGTACGCTTCGGTATCCTTGAGCTGGCGTTCTACAGTTTGAGGATTCATGCTGCATTTAAATGACCATACTGACAGCAACACTAGAGAAGAATCACCTAGGTACCTATTTTACCATCATTCTAGTAATTATCTCCTCAGTAGGTATTGTATTTCATTCATCCCTCTTCGTAAAAATGTTCCGTTTCATCTTCAAAAGAGTTTACATTGAACATCACCAATACTACATGACAAAGCACTTAATTCATCATCCTCTGGGCTTTGGATGGGACCAGAATCGTCAGTAATATAATAAGCCTTAGGTCACACTGGATTTGCATTCAGTTTACATGTTATTCTATCAGAGGTTAACAAAAAAATTAGGCTTCGAATTGCCAGCATAGGAATATCTTCTGATATAGGAATAAATATATTCTTCTCTTTTTTCCCAAAAATGAAAATGAAAGTCATTCAGTTGTTTCCAACTCTTTGCGACCCATGGACTATACCGTCCATGGAATTCTCCAGGCAAGAATACGGGAGTGAGTGGCCTTTCCCTTCTCCAGGGGATCTTCCCAACCGAGGGATGGAACCCAGGTCTCCTGCATTGCAAATGGATTCTTTACCAACTGAGCCACAAGGGAAGCCCAAAATAGAGTAAAATTAATTATTCCCCCAAATAGAATAAAATTAATAATGCTAGCCCCTCTTGAAAAACGAAATAGACACAACTTAACACAGTAAATCAAACAGACATTCTCAGCTGGGTCATATCTGGAGAAAGTAGTGCTGAAAGCTGTAAGTGATTCTTCAACACCTTCCAAATTTAAACGAACACAAAAGTTCCCTTCAAAATTACACAAGCATGATTAATTGAGCTGCAAGCTAAGAAAGGGACTATATGTCAGGCATAACAATAAAAATAGAGTTTGGAGCAATTCATAAGTGGTGTGGTAGATACAGACCTTGGGTCAAGTAGCAGAAAAAAAAGGCAAGATTTTGCAAATAAGTAACATTGACAAAGGGAACAGGAGTGCAAAACACCTGTATCCTCTTTTCAGCTCAGTACTCACAGAGGCTACATGCTTTAGCTTCTGGCCAGTCTGGGGTGAGGAAATGCAGTTTCTAACTTAATACCACCAAGTAAGTGTCTGACTTTGGCATATCTCCATGTCCTGGCTCTACTTTTCTTACTTGTCAAATGGGTGTAACAGTAGCAGGTGTGTTAACTCACAGAATGGGCCAAGTAACCTAACATTACAAATGTGCAAGAAATTACATATAAAGCATCAAACTTTAAAAATAGGTAGAGTGTGGTCAGCAAATCACTGCAAGGCCTAGAGTTTTATCCTATGAGTGGTCTTTTTTGACTGAAAAGAAATTTCAGGAAAAAATTTCTTTTCAAATCATCACATAATCCATTGATCCAGATGATTCTCTCTCTAGAGAGAATTCTCTATTCATTTTTCTCACATAGAAACTGAGATACCAGAATGAGACACAACAGAAAGGTAACTTTTCTAGGCCTGTCCTCAGTAGTCAATTTTATTGACCCCCAAGCACCCACTTCCCATCGAGGACTAGATTCATTCAACAAGTCGTTATGGAACACCCACTCTGTGCAGGAACAGTGCTAGGCCCTGGGATATGGAGAATCAAACTAGGTGTTTGTCCTTGACGAGTTCGCTCTATGGTTGACAAAAGGAAGAGGGAGACCTTACCATCTGTTGGACACAGCACTAGCCAGGTACTTTCTCCATGGTCTTACACATTTCGTGACCATTTTGCAGGTGACGAAATGAGACACGGCATTAAAAAAAAATTCCTCCTAAAATCACAAAGCTGCTAACTAGAGCACAGCATGCTAGTCCATCCTTTTACTCATGCACTTTAATTCCTCATGGATCACCTACTATATGCCTGGCACAATGCCAGACACTGGGGACACAGCAGAGAATGAAATACACAAAATTCTCTTTTCTCACAGTATTGACTTGTGAGGGAAGACACAAAGAGCAATAGACACACAGGTCTGCCTGAACCATAATCTAAGATCCTTCTACATGCTGCCTTCCTCCAAGTCGTCACTTTGTGGTGGGGCGGGGGGAGAGGGAAAACCCGTATACACAAGTAATAAAACCAAACTGAATATCCCTAGTAAACCAGAAATCTAGAAAGGATAAAGCCAGATGAGAGAGGTTGCCAGACTTAGAATGTCCTCTTCCAAAACTGAACTTGAGTATGTTTGGATTTTGGTTGAGAGCCTGTCAGCTCAAAGGCAGGCTGCTCACAGACCACCAGCAGCAGCACAAGGACAATCCCCGTCAGGCCACAGACATGAAAACCAGCTCTCCACCAGAAGGACCTTAAGTTTATAGGAATTAAAAGGCCTGGGTGCCTGGCTCCAGGAGATGGTGAGACATGATGAAAGCATACGTCTGCCCGCCTGGCAGCGGCTCTCCCTGGCCTGGAGAGAAGGTGTCTACGCCAGCCAAGGGAAGCTGGCAGCAGCCGTGGCCTCGGATGGAGAGAAGCTGCCGCCAGCCAGCACCAGCACGGGACTTCCCTACAGGCGGCTCTTGCTGAAACAAAGAGGGGCGAAGGGAAGAGCGCGGATGTCCAGCCTCCAGGCTCAAATCTAAATTCGAGAGCAGTGCTTTGCTAATGGGATGCCGGATCTGCTCCAAAACCTTCACACCATCAGGGATGCAATCTGAATAATTTCCTGATGACTCTTCTCTGCATAATGGATTTGAGTTATAAAGGAATTTATGCCCTCAGGACCAAATTACCCAGATAATTGAAGATACAATAAGATGGAGGGGGAGAAGTGAAAGGAGAGAGAAAGGCCTCTATTATAGGGATTTCTCCTCCACTCTGAGGAACTCTGAGTTTGAACTTTTGAATTCACTATAGCGTTTAATTTTTAAAGTCATTTTACATTCACAAACTGCCCTGGTTTGCTCAAGAATTCCATTGCTTTCTTGAGTACAGTGAAGCTGCATCAAGGTCTAATCTAACACAGGCTTGCAAGTTTGGGAGTGTAAACCCACCTACTCTCCCCTGCCCCCATCCTCTGGGATGTGACTCCGCTTACTAGTTTAAGCTTAGCAATCACAAATCAATCTGTAACACTGCATTACGGTTAGGAAGCCTCAGTATTAAAACAGCGTTGACTAAAGCCTGTAGGCTGTCAGGGTTATTCTGGGAATGCCAGCTCATCCCCCAGTCATACTAAGGTTTTGATGGTGATTTTAAAGATAGGTTGGTTTGAATTTCTCAGAGCTGCACACCTACTCTGTTCCTCTTCACAGTGGTTCTCATACGTGAAGGTACACAAAAATTACTTGCAGGACTTTAGGCACAAAAATAGTAACACTGTCCTGTATGGGTGCATTAAGGGACTTTCAGAGTTAATTTTGTGGGTCGCACAGACTTGGACACGACTGAAGCAACTTAGCAGCAGCAGCAGTGCTGGCTTGACACCCCAAGCCCAGGGAAACTGTCCCCGAGGACACTGCTTGTAGTCCTACTTTTGGGATTAGTAACAATAAGGCAAGTGCAAAATCTTGCTCCATTCCTCACTCAAAAGAAGAAATTCATAAAATGTCAGTGTCTAAAAAATTCCGTAAAATACCCCTTTATCCATGTGCTGTCTGTCATCCAGGTTCTCTGCCCTGCCCTAGGAGGTGGGAAAGAGACACAAAGAAACTACTTTAGGAAACTTTCCCAGAATTTATTTGAGGTTTACTGAGAGATTTAGGCACCTTCACTATAGATTTGTTATTCATCTGAGCACAATTTACTGTATTTAAGAGCTTCATTTTGTCAATATTTACACTGGATGGACAAATGAAAGTCAAAAGCTCTAAAATATGGCTGGAGTCTTGAAGTCCCAGAGTCAGGGCTAGAACACATGATGGCAAACATTGGTAAATTTGCTAAATTATGCATAGAATTTGCAAGGCACCTAACACAGGTCAGCTCCAATAAAGTTCTCCATGAAATACCAAAGGGCTTGGTGGATGAGGGTCAGAGGGTGGTGAGTAGTCTGAACAGGTGTTAAACCACTTATTCAAGCACTCCTACAAATGGCCTAAAAGATTTTCCCAGCATCCTCCTGCTCTCGATGAGTCACTGTGGGAATGGCAGTGAAGTTTGGAGTTGAGTTATAACCATTCAGTGAAGCATTTCCCTTCAGACTGTAAAGGAAAGGAGCTATGTTAGTAAATTTATTGACTATTTCATTAGATCAATATGGAATATGATTTAAAGGGCTCTGCCCGGGCTCTTTAAATCTATTTAATCAAACCAATTAATGAAAAAAAGTAAGAAGCTGAAGCATATCCTGTAAGGTGCATCATAAATATATTCCCTTACTTGGGCTTTTGATCTCACCCAGGTAATTAACAGCTTTAGTTAAGTTCAGTCATTCCTTCATGCCTGGCTATGGTCATAAAAATCCCCAGGCAATGTGTAGCTCTTGGATTTATTATGTTTTTCTTACTGCAAAAACGTCTCTCGCATTCCGCTTTCTCCCCGCCCTCCCCACCCCCCACCCAAAGTCATCAGCTGTCTCTTATACACATCTAGATGTGTATAAGAGACAGGCTCAAGAGGCTGGATACTCTCAGCTGTCAGTCCCCAATTTGGGAGCCTCTTTATGTTCATCTAATTGTTGGTGGGAGACACTAACATCCTAAAAGCCTGACTTCTAAGGTTCTCTGCTTCTACTGTATTTTTTTTTCATGAATGAAATGGCCCCTCTTTTACACAGAATATGGATTTTCTTGTGGAAACGGTCTTATATCCTTCCTTATAACCACTGAAAATCAACCATTCTAATCAGCAAAAAAACAACTTCACTCCATTAATCGTACCTCCCTCTCATTAATTCTTCTTTAAGTCCATCTTCTACCAGTTCCTCAGATCCCTAGCTACAAAGCTTTGAGATGCCTAGACAAACAGACACATTACCCAGAGATGGACAATGAAGGTAGGCGTTCCAGAGTTAGTGCCAGCCCGGCCTCTGAAGCTGAGCTTATAGCTTCATTATGCTTTACAGGCAGAGGAACCTGTGTTTAGAAGGGTAGCAAATGTTTCCCTCAAAGCTCTTCTCTATCTGCATTTGAGGAGAAGCGTGGTATGATTACCCAGGTAACTGCTCCAGGGTCCTTCCACAGCTGAACGCAAGGACTGAGAAAATGATCCGGTTAGCTATAAAATTCAAACTGTGTGTCAAAAGATGACCTTATTAAATATTCTTTGTGGAAAAAGAGAGATGAACCTCTTGATGACCAGTTTTCCATGGGCAATCAACTTGTGTTGCCATGCACCAAAATCTATAGTATTTATAGAAAGTCACTCAGTCGTCTCTGACTCTTTACAACCCCATAGACTATGCAGACCATGGAATTCTCCAGGCCAAAATATTGGAGTAGGCAGCCGTTCCCTGCTCCAAGGGATCTTCCCAAATCAGGGATCAAACCCAGGTCTCTTGCGTGGCAGATGGATTCTTTAGCATCTGAGCTACAAAGTTGGGAAGGCTCAAAAATTTTTATTGAGGGGCTAAAACCAGGGAAATTGTTTTCCTCATTTAAGAACAATAGTAGCCCATTTTACTTTTTCCTCCCTCTATTCACTTTGATCCAATTAAGTAAGTATATTCCGAATACCTACCATCCTACGTGTTGTCAGAAAAACACAAAAGAAATACATGACACACGGTGAACCCAAGGATCTTTTCATCTTTGCAAGAGATAAAAGTAGGCTGAGGTTAAATGCTCTGTTTCACCATCTTCCCCTTGACCAGCCTAACAAATACTTGTTCACACAAACTCTGGGCCATAATTCATTCAACATTTATTGAGCATTTACTCTATACTATACACCAAGCTATAAATAGTATGTGCGTGACAAAAAGATAAGTGAGCAATTATTTATCTCTATGAGTTTACTGTAGAATAAAGGAGATATAAGATACAAATAATTCCATGGCTCTTCATACTATGGCATTTACATGAATAAATCCCAGAAGACTTTAATTCAAATCTTCACCATCATTTTAATACAGTCTAAGCTACCAATTCTACTGTACACTGAAACCCCAATTTGTTTAAAATATGTAAAGGTCCATTTTATTTAAGCACACATCTGCTTTAGACAATACTTAATAAACTGGTATTTTAAAACTTGCAGTAATTCAAATTACTGTTAGCAGAATGTTTAGCAGAAGGTACACTTGGATAACTAACTAGAAATAATGTGATTTCAAGGTTTCTAAGACACCTGAGGGGACTTGAAAACTGTTCTGAGTTGATTAACCATTGCAATCATGTTACATCACTGCCTTAAACAGCAAATTTTTTCAAGAAACTCTTCCTTCCTAGATTAAATTTACAAAGAAATAACCCCTTCAATACTTTAATAAACTTTAGCTTGGCCTCTAGTTAAATAATCCCTAATACTGACTTGCAGAAATAATATTCACTATTATATCTACAACTTTTGAGCCCTTGCAGAAAGTCTCAGATATTGGGCTATAAGTGCCATATTGGATATAAGTGCTATAAGGACATTGTATCACTGACCTTCATAACAACTCTGCTAGATAAGTTGTCTTATTAGTTCTATTTACAGATGAAAACACTGAAGCCAAAGGTCCCACAGCTTGTGTTGAAAGTGAAAGTCATTCAGTCGTGTCTGACTCTTTGTGACCCCATGTTCTATACAGTCCATGGAATTCTCCAGGCCAGAATACTGGAGTGGGTAGCCTTTCCCTCCTCCAGGGCATCTTCCCATCCCAGGGAAAGAACCCAGGTCTCCCACATTGCAGACAGATTCTTTACTAGCTGAGCCACCAAGGAAGCCCAAGAATACTGTTGTGGGTAGCCTATCCCTTCTCCAGCGGATCTTCCCAACCCAGGAATTGAANGTCCATGGAATTCTCCAGGCCAGAATACTGGAGTGGGTAGCCTTTCCCTCCTCCAGGGCATCTTCCCATCCCAGGGAAAGAACCCAGGTCTCCCACATTGCAGACAGATTCTTTACTAGCTGAGCCACCAAGGAAGCCCAAGAATACTGTTGTGGGTAGCCTATCCCTTCTCCAGCGGATCTTCCCAACCCAGGAATTGAACTGGGGTCTCCTGAATTGTGGGCAGATTCTTTACCAACTGATCTAGCAGAGAATTTTAATTGAATCCAAAAGTCAATGAAGTTATGTCACACCTATGCTGTTCAGGGTTAAAATAAGTAAGTAGGTTGGCACAAGTCCCAAAAATATCCACCAGCACAGAGGGAACAAGTGTGATTTTTTCCCTGCCAATTTCCTTTCAACCTTCTGATTTCTAGTGGGACCGTTTTTGCTCTCAGACTCCTGTTCTTTTACCTGCACTCCAATCAAAGATGCTCAAGTGGCCAGATCCACTTAAAATATAGAAAATGTTCCTTCCTCTTGTTTCAGGTGCTTGTCTGTATGAGGCATCTCTGGGATGTTCACAAAGAGGGAGCTCAGAGGATGGTGTATAATTCCCATCACTAAAATTAAATTATTAATTTTTTAATCAATTAATTGGATGAGGATTGGTGGGAAAGACAGGCCCCAGCTCAGCAGAACTCTACTGGGTGCTAGATAAAACAAGAAATCTGCCCGGGTGAGATGGGTAGAGGGGAAGAGAAGCCACAATAGTAATAAAAGTGAGAATCCCCTGGCTTCAGAAGAGGGAGAGAAAACCAGCTCCCCAGAGGAGAGATGCAGAACCACTCAGATTTCTCTAGGGGGGACTTGATGAAATCAGCCCTCCAGGTCTTGTAAAAAGAGACTCTACCACTTGCCCAGGAGTCGCTTTTCTTAATTCTCTTGCATACTGAGGAAGATCAAATCCCAGAGAAGAGAGGCTTCAAGACTCCTTTTAACAGATGGAATGTATTGTTATTCAGAGTACTGTTCTTTAAAAAAAATGAAAATAGCTCATATTTTCTAGGTATATAAATAAATCATATTCATTATAAAAAATAAACTATTTAGAACATATTTACATGAAATTCCACTACGAAGATAGCAACATTTAACAGTTTAGGGAGCATCATTCCATACGTTTCTTTTTGCTGATAGGGAGGTAGGAAGAGCTACAAATAACCAGTTATTAGTTTATTAAACATATTTACTAAATACCCACTCTGTGCCCTGGATCATAACTACATGTGCTTTTTTAAAACATTTTATATTATTCAATAATATGATGAGAACTTATTTTTTATGTCAATAGAGATCTGTGTAATTGTTTTGAATCATTTCATCATGTTTCACCAAAATTCCAGAGATGGGTCTTTAAGGTTTTCCAACTTCTTGCTATCAAAAATAATAATGCAACAAGAATTCTTTCAATGTTTCTTTGATTATGTCTTTCAGATAAAATTCACTGAAAATTCAAAACAGCTTACATTCATATAATTCTTCACTACTCAAGTTGTTGTCATATTAACAACATGGCAATAAAGAGACTGGTTTCTGTAAAACTCACATCAGAATTGGTCTCACTATTTCACAGTTACATCACATACGTCTGGCTTTCCCTAATAAATCTGAGAGAGCAAGGTTTTGACAGATGAGGAAACTGAATCACAAAATATATGTGTATGTCAACAGGAGGGTGAGAGACACCTAAAGATAATTCTCTGAAACTAGAAACCAAGTATCTCAACACCAGAGTGAAGCACAGCACATGTGTGTCCAATATACCAAAGAAGGCTCTGTAGACTCACAGACCCTTCTGTATAAAAGATCCCTGAGGGTGGACATTATCCTGTCTTACTCACCAGTGTACTTCCAGTACCTAACTTACAGCTTGAGATATGGCAGGTACTCAATAAACAGTTCTGGATTTAATGAACAAACCGCAAAACAGGTTTTCCAAGACCACTGCAAACCATAGTCAACTTCCTACGCTCGTGCCCACTTGGTGATAAAAACTGTGAAATAAAGCAAAGGAATCCGTAGCTGGTAATTACATATAGCTTTTATCTTACAACGAATTTCTTATTCTGAAGGAGCTGTGAATAATAAGTCTCCTCCAAAGCAGTGTCAGATCCTTGAACTGAAGGACTTAAGCCAAGGGAGACGATCAAACAGTAAACAGAAAAGAGAATTCTCTCAATGAGTGTTTTATTTTGCCCTTCCTGAAATTTTCCTTCCAGCTTCTATCAGCAAATTCCATTCATCTCCTCCATTTCTGCCCCTCCTTCTCAACCCATAATATTACCTCACCGTCTGCTGCTTTGTTAGAAATCTGTCTCGCGTACTAATTTATATATACACACACTGTATATGTAAAGGAGCACTACCAAGTGGGTGGTTCTTGAAAATCAGCCATTCATCATGCATATTGATCACCAAGGTAGTACGGTATGAATCAGAGAGCAGCAATCATTAAATCAAAGATTTATACTAGTAAAAGAGCACCAAAGCAATTCATCAATTCCATACCACCCTCAGTGATTAATTAGGTTGCAACTTGACAGCCTGGAAGCTGGTTCACAATTAACGCTATTACAGTTAGAGGTTGGTTGTTTTTTTTTTTTTTTTTTTTTTTCTTCCCTTAAGGAATAAAAAAGGGAAGGTATTTAGTCTTTTGGGCTTATGGCATTCTGTACTTTTCCTTCATAGCTTTTACCACAGTTGGTAGTTATCAATAGGATTACATGTTTAAATTCTCTTTTAGTCTCTTAGATCCCCAAAACTTAAGAGCCTATAGCACATAGTAGGTGCTAGATCAATATTTGTTGAACTAATGAAGTTTTAAGTAGATGCTTTTGATTCTTTGAGTACAGTTGTAGAATCACTTATAACGGAGTTTCTTATGTTCCCCCTGGGTCCTATCCTTTAAAAAGTTAAACTGAATTATTTTTATTCTGGAGAACACTCTGGAAAATTGTTTGACAGCATTGACTAAAGACAAAACATGCATTCCTATGACCCAGCAATTCTAATCCTGGGTATGTACCCAACAGAAATGTGAACAAATGTTCAGAAGACATGTACAGGAATTTTCACAGAAGCACTGTAATTAATAGCCTAAACTAGAAACAGTCAACTATTCATCAACAGAAAATGAATAAATAAGTCATGGTCTGGTCATACGGTGAAAAACCACATACAACACTGAGGATGAACAAACTACAGTCTCATTCAACAACAGGGATAAATTTCACACCTCTATGTTGATAGAATGAAACCAGACACAAGGAACTACACGCTGCATGATTCTATTTATACTAAGTTCAAAAATAGGCAAAACTGATTGGTGGCATCAGAAGTTAGGACAATGATTGCCTTTGAAGGCTTAGAATATGGGAAAGGGCATGAATGGGGCCTCTGAGAGCTGGTTATACATTAAGTTCACTTTGTGAAAATTCATAACATTTTCTGTTGCCTCATTTGGGGATTGGAGAAGGAAGGTGTTCTTGCCTGGAGAATCCCAGGGACAGAGGAGCCTGGTGGGCTGCCATCTATGGGGTCACACGAGTCGGGCACGACTGAAGCAACTTAGCAGCAGCAGCAGCATTTGGGGATAAGAAATAGAGCTATAGGATTTACTGTCCTTTCCTATAACAGATGATAGTTCAACCAAAAATAATTTTTAAAAAACAAGTTAAATTTTTCTCTGTGTGATAGAAGAGTGATAAACATCTTCATGAATACCCCAGGCCCAGATCCAAATTTCAGAAGGTATCTCTTGGTGGGATTCCAAAGAAGGAGGTATTGTTTCAAATACAGGATTAAAACTACAAGTCCTTCAGGGTCCCTTCCAATCCTAAAGTTCTACGATAAGTAACCTTTTGAAAATTGATGGAGAATTCAATGCCCATGGATTTCTTGTGCTAACCTTGGACATTCTCAGAAGAGGGAAATGAGACAGTTAGAGGAAACTCCTTCTGACTTACATTTAGGAGTCTACATCACCTTTTATAATTTCCTCCTGCAATACTTGGAAAGCAAGTAGGGGCCTCCTGTAAGTTAAGGGGGTTTAGAAGAAATGGATATGGTAAAGAAATGCTGTGGGTTTTGGAAATTCAGAGATTTCTGACAATTCCTAGAATAAGACCAGAAAACTAAACCCTAAATTTGTTTAAAGCCCTCTACTTTTTGAAGGCCTCCTATATACCAGGCACTGGGTTTATGTACTTTTTACATATTGTTTCATTTTATACTCAAAAAAATTCTTTAAGACCAGCACAGATTCCCTTCTACTATAGACAGGGTGAGTCATTTTCACTGTCTGAAACTCAGATTCTAATCTATACAGTTGGAAATAAAACACAATACCCATATAGGAGTGGTTATGAGAATAAGTTCTGGAAAAAGTTTATCAGGGTAGAAAACCAAACTGAGCAACTTGCTAGGTGTGTAATCTTAATATTTAACTGTTCTCTGCTTCAGGTTTCTCATCTAGAAAATGAGATTGCTGATATTTACCTCACATGATCATTATGAGAAGTACGTGACATTTAGAACCAAGCACGGATAGCACAGAGTAAGTCATCAATGGCAGATATTTATTAATATTTAATTATATACATGTATATACTATACAGGAGTGCTGTACAACCACCAAATATTACATATTCAATTAGCCTAATTTTTAGTAAAACAAATTAACAGTAATACTTCTCTACTAGTTTAGGATCTGTTGGGGATATTTTAGTCTAGATCCCTGAAATATAGAAGAAATAATTATAAGACTCCAGATTTTTGAAAGTAAGATCACATTGGTCTTGCTCACTTTTGTATCCCTGAGGACAACCACAATGCCTGGCATATTGTAAGCACCCCAAAAATATTTGATAAATGGTTTATTAAATACTTCCATTGTATACCTACTTCTCCCCACTTTGTACTCATCCAGAAGAGAGTCAGTTGTTTTCAGTAATTTTCTGTCAACAGTAATAACCACAGATATGCTCTAATTTAAAAAGGAATTATTTTATAAGATAAATATGTCTTTTCAAAAGAACTTACTATTTATTGTTAGTATATCAAAATCTGGCTTACCCTTGCCTGCTTTTTAAAAATTGCTCATCCTCAAGTTAGATACAATAAGAGACTTTCATCCTTGGTACATAAACCTCAAATCCATTCATCTGTTCAGTAATTTATTCACCAAGTGTACATTAAGCACCTTGTATCTGTCTTTAGTAATCTCAGTTGCAAATTATAGAAAACTCAAACAGCTTCAATAAGGGAACTTATGGCACATAATAGAAGTCCACACGAAGCTGTGTAGGTTTCTTATCTGGTTTGATGCAGTGTCTCATTATGTCATTAAGGACCCAGATACTTGCATCTGGCCACCTTGTCATCCTTGATGCTGGCTTCATTCAAACTGGTAGTGTGACAACTACAATTGTTGTAGGGTGTGGCCAACCCTATTGGTGATCCATCCAACAGTCATCCTCTCTCCCACTTCTTTCTCTCCAAGAGAAGCCCAGTGTTATTCAAGTATCAAATAGTATATTTCATCTTCCTAAGTGTAGATGTTAATTATCTAAGCCAATTATGGTCAATTCTTTCATCTACCCACAACTGTTTGAAGAATGTACGTGCAACAATTCTTGGCAACATAAGAGGAAGTCAGCTTTGGCCCTTCCAGGAATGTTTTCCACACTAGGCAGGAACTTGCCACCTTTCCTGCCTCTGGACACTCTTGCCTCTCCTGTGTGAGGATTCCTGGAGCTGCTACTATCATCTTGTCAGCACAAAGAAAGCTACCAACACCAGTAGAGAACCATGCAAGGAATCTCACACCCCTGGGATTAACCAACCCTATAACCATCCTACCTCTGAAACTCTTATGTGAATGGTTATAAAATAAACATGTATTCTTTAAGCTGATTGTAGTTGGGTCTTTGAGAAAGTTATAAAACACTGAGATATGCACATTTATCACAACACAAACATAGCTACTTCCAAAGGAAAGAAAAAGATAATCTCTTTCTGAGAATTTCCCTTAAAATAGAAGAAAACTGATGCAGATACCTAACTTCTCTTTCTCCTCCCACATCCTCTCAATTCTAATTGGCCAGTATCAGATCATAGGCCCACTGTTGAACCAATCCCAGGATAGAAAAATTGGATTGCTAAACCTAATCAGGTCCACCCTTGGGATCTGAAATTGGGATCAGCTGTGTTTAATTGGCCACATGGGGCAGGGTGACTGCAGGAATAGAACTGAGTTCTGTTGGGAAGAAGAGGTCAGCTATTAGATATTCATCTGCAGTATCCTGCTTACTATCATATGCATGACATGTACTAGCCTTGGGACTCCCCAATAATTGGAAATGTTTAGCACAGCTGTACTTCAATAATCAAAGTTTGCATCCTTCTTGAGACCCCTATGTTTGGAATCTCAAAATCTTTTAAATCTCAGCCAAGTCATCAGATCTCTAACAACTCTGCTAGGGCTCAGGTCCAAATGTGGAATTTGCTAACAGATTTCATCTAAAGAAAGGTTGGAGTAGGTTTCTCCCTACCTCTCACTAGTTGTGTGGAGCTGTAGAAACCATTCTTAAGCACACTGGTGTATATATATATTCAGGAATATTAACTTACTCCCAGGCACATTTCTAATATTCTCATTTCTGATCAAAATTTTCTGAATCTAAGTTCTCAGACTTCTGGAAGCCTAGAAAACCATTCCCAATTGGAAAGAGCTTCTCTCTTTGGGGCAGTATTTGTAGTGGTTAAGAATGGATTCAGATCCCTGATCCACCACCAACTAGGTGGTCCTTGAGCAAGTTACTTAACGTCTCAATGCCTTGATTTCCTCAACCATAAAATGTGAATGATAACTATAGCTCATAAATCATAGGGTTGCAGAAAGCATTAGTCAGTGCATGGAAATGCTAAGCACAGTACCTGTAAAATAAAATGTCTTCTTAATAAGTGTTCTTGTGTTTCTCCAAGTCCTCCCTCTTAGTGCATCATCATAGAGGTGTAACATCAAATTAAAGCTAACTGATGAATCTTTCTGGTTGGGTGTTGTCAGTCAAACAAATAGCTTGAATTTTTTCTCCATTTGATTAGACAAATTCACTATTTGGTATAATAGTTAACTTGATCAAGTAAATAGAAAAAAAAACACAATATTTATACAATAATTATCTTTACCCTTGAGCTTCCTCAGAAATCCTAAGACTGAACCTTTCTGGACCAGGCCTTTGGAGGCAAGGGTGGCTTCATCCCCTTCAGGCTGCATTCCTGGATTTTAGTCAGTTCCCCTACACAGCCTCAGAAAGCCTGAGTTCTGAGAGTGCCTTGGGGACTCAACTTCATTGACTCACAAAATCAAAATATACAAATTCCCCTTTTAAACCTTGATCTATAACTGGGAGAATATTGCCTCTCCACTGCATTAAGGCTGGCCCTATTACCTTATGGAATTACCCACAGTGGCAGAAATCCATTCACCTGATCCACTGACACCCTGGGGGCAGCTCAGATAGCATAAAGCCAATTGATAGATGTATATTTGATATATATTTTATGCCTGGAATTTATGTCTTCTGCATGTTTCATTTGCTATTCTGACTCACTTTATGCCACAGGAGAGCTGGGAAAATTTTGAGAGGGACCAAGAAAGAAATGGCATAGAAAAACAGGGTGGAAATCAAAACAGCCATTTTTCTTTCTAATCTAAACCCTTAAACCTGAGCGTCATGATAGCTCTAAAAGCAAAGAGGAAGTACTCCCTCCCTTCCTCCTCCCAGGGAGGGATGATGAGAAGGAAAGGAGCTAAAACTGGTAGAAGAGAAAAATACCGCCAAAGTAGCAGCTGAGCCAGGGCCCCACTACAGTGTGTGGTGGGGAGAGCAGTGGTGGTGATGATAAAGACATAAGCAGTAACAGAACTCAAGTTATGCATTTTAATCTACAGTTATCAAAATCCTACCACAAAGTTCAGCTCACTTCACTCTCAAGGTAGTCAATACTGATATTTTCAGCTCCACGTTACTGATATTCCAGAGAGGAGAATGGCTTAGGGCAAAACTGGGATTCGAATTCAGCCTTCTATCTCTCTAGTGTATGTACAACT
This sequence comes from Oreotragus oreotragus, assembly GCA_006410675.1. Classification (NCBI taxonomy): domain Eukaryota; kingdom Metazoa; phylum Chordata; class Mammalia; order Artiodactyla; family Bovidae; genus Oreotragus; species Oreotragus oreotragus. Next base: position 476,040 of record SJYX01015631.1, read on the forward strand.
TTTAGAAGGCTTCTTCATAAGCTTCTGTATATAAAGAGAGAATTCATCATTATGCACATTATTCAAAGCCCTACCATGTGTTCTGTCTTTTCCAAATGTTTAAGTTTTAAAAAAGAATTTATACCAATTTATAATAATAGCTCACATACACATACATGCTGCTGCTAAGTCAATTCAATTGTGTCCGTCTCTGTGCGACCCCATAGACGGCAGCCCACCAGGCTCCACCGTCCCTGGGATTCTCCAGATAAGAATACTGGAGTGGGTTGCCATTTCATTCTCCAAGGCATGAACATGGAAAGTGAAAAGTGAAAGTCAAGTCGCTCAATTGTGTCCAACTCTTAGCAACCGCATGGACTGCAGCCCACCAGGCTCTTCTATCCATGGGATTTTCCAGGCAAGAGTACTGGAGTGGGGTGCCATTGCCTTCTCCAATACACATACATACAAACACACAAACTCAATTTTGACAGTAACCCTGTGAAAGTAATACAAGGGAGTCTGACTCCAGGAACTGTGCTCTTACACACTCTGGCATACGGTTTTTCCCTATTATCTCATGAGTGGAGAAATGGAAATCTACCTCTGAAAGGTAAAGTTGGCAATAAGACCAGGTCTCCTATTGGCTCAATACTTGACATATTAAAGATGGGGCCAAAGTAGAGACAAAAATCAACTGAACCCAGTCCCCTTAATTAATTTCCTCTACTCAATTGCCCTTTTCATTATAGGGGACTGGAATGCTAAAGTAGGAAGTCAAGAAACACCTGGAGTAACAGGCAAATTTGGCCTTGGAGTGAGGAATGAAGCAGGGCAAAGACTAATAGAGTTTTGCCAAGAAAATGCACTGGTCATAGCAAACACCCTCTTCCAGCAACACAAGAGACTATACACATGGACATCACCAGGTGGTCAACACCGAAATCAGACTGATTATATTCTTTGCAGCCAAAGATGGAGAAGCTCTATACAGTCAACAAAAACAAGACCAGGAGCTGACTGTGGCTCAGATCATGAACTCCTTATTTCCAAATTCAGACTTAAATTGAAGAAAGTAGGGAAAACCGCTAGACCATTCAGGTATGACCTCAATCAAATCCCTTATGATTATACAGTGGAAGTGAGAAATAGATTTAAGGGCCTAGATCTGATAGACAGAGTTCCTGATGAACTATGGAATGAGGTTCGTGACATTGTACAGGAGACAGGGATCAAGACCATCCCCATGGAAAAGAAATGCAAAAAAGCAAAATGGCTGTCTGGAGAAGCCTTACAAATAGCACTGAAAAGAAGAGAGGCGAAAAGCAAAGGAGAAAAGAAAAGATATAAGCATCTGAATGCAGAGTTCCAAAGAATAGCAAGAAGAGATAAGAAAGCCTTCTTCAGCAATCAATGCAAAGAGATAGAGGAAAACAACAGAATGGGAAAGACTAGAGATCTCTTCAAGAGAATTGGAGATACCAAGGGAACATTTCATGCAAAGATGGGCTCGATAAAGGATAGAAATGGTATGGACCTAACAGAAGCAGAAGATATTAAGAAGAGGTGGCAAGAATACACAGAAGAACTGTACAGAAAAGATCTTCACGACCCAGATAATCATGAGGATGTGATCACTAATCTAGAGCCAGACATCTTGGAATGTGAAGTCAAGTGGGCCTTAGAAAGCATCACTAAGAACAAAGCTAGTGGAGGTGATGGAATTCCAGTTGAGCTGTTTCAAATCCTGGAAGATGATGCTGTGAAAGTGCTGCACTCAATATGCCAGCAAATTTGGAAAACTCAGCAGTGGCCACAGGACTGGAAAAGGTCAGTTTTCATTCCAATTCCAAAGAAAGGCAATGCCAAAGAATGCTCAAACTACCGCACAATTGCACTCATCTCACACGCTAGTAAAGTAATGCTCAAAATTCTCCAAGCCAGGCTTCAGCAATATGTGAACCGTGAACTCCCTGATGTTCAAGCTGGTTTTAGAACAGGCAGAGGAACCAGAGATCAAATTGCCAACATCCGCTGGATCATGGAAAAAGCAAGAGAGTTCCAGAAAAACATCTATTTCTGCTTTATTGACTATGCCAAAGCCTTTGACTGTGTGGATCACAATAAACTGTGGAAAATTCTGAAAGAGATGGGAATACCAGACCACCTAACCTGCCTCTTGAGAAATCTGTATGCAGGTCAGGAAGCAACAGTTAGAACTGGACATGGAACAACAGACTGGTTCCAAATAGGAAAAGGAGTACGTCAAGGCTGTATATTGTCTCCCTGCTTATTTAACTTATATGCAGAGTACATCATGAGAAACGCTGGACTGGAAGAAACACAAGCTGGAATCAAGATTGCCGGGAGAAATATCAATAACCTCAGATATGCTGATGACACCACCCTTATGGCAGAAAGTGAGGAGGAGCTAAAAAGCCTCTTGATGAAAGTGAAGGAGGAGAGCGAAAAAGTTGGCTTAAAGCTCAACATTCAGAAAACGAAGATCATGGCATCCGGTCCCATCACTTCATGGGAAATAGATGGGGAAACAGTGGAAACAGTGTCAGACTTTATTTTTTTGGGCTCCAAAATCACTGCAGATGGTGACTGCAGCCATGAAATTAAAAGACGCTTACTCCTTGGAAGAAAAGTTATGACCAGCCTGGATAGTATATTCAAAAGCAGAGACATTACTTTGCCGACTAAGGTCCGCCTAGTCAAGGCTATGGTTTTTCCTGTGGTCATGTATGGATGTGAAAGTTGGACTGTGAAGAAAGCTGAGCGCCGAAGAATCGATGCTTTTGAACTGTGGTGTTGGAGAAGACTCTTGAGAGTCCCTTGGACTGCAAGGACATCCAACCAGTCCATTCTGAAGGAGATCAACCCTGGGATTTCTTTGGAAGGAATGATGCTAAAGCTGAAACTCCAGTACTTTGGCCACCTCATGCAAAGAGTTGACTCTTTGGAAAAGACTCTGATGCTGGGAGATTGGGGGCGGGAGGAGAAGTGGACGACCGAGGATGAGATGGCTGGATGGCATCACGGACTCGATGGACGTGAGTCTGAGTGAACTCTGGGAGATGGTGATGGACAGGGAGGCCTGGCGTGCTGCAATTCATGGGGTCGCAAAGAGTCGGACACGACTGAGCGACTGAACTGAACTGAACTCTGTTGGGTAAACTGCTCCATCGGCATTGTTTATTGTGGGTGACAACCATTCATTTCACTTCAGGAAGTAATTACTGACCACAAAGCTCTATGCCAGCGCCTCCTACTTCAATGTGAACAAAACAGACATGGTCCTCATCCTCACAGAGCTTTCAGCCTGAACCGTAAAACAGATACTAAACCAGTAACAATGAAAAGTGAAAGCAATGAGGCAGCCAGTCTTTTCACAGATTCTCCATAAGAGAAGACTGAAGAAGTCATGTAGTCTGACCCATTCAATGCAGAAGTCTGCCCTATAGATAGATGGTCATGCAGACTCTGCTAGAATACTCAAGGCCAGAACTCTCACTTCCAACAGCAGCACATTCTAATTTAATCATAAAGTTTTTGTACTGAGTCTATCTTAGGCCCCATAATATAGGCTGTTGTTCCAAATACTGTCTTCTGCAGCTCACAGAACAGGATCTAACCCTTTTCAACACAGTAGTCTTTCAACAGATTTGAGGACAGTTATCAAGTGGCCTAAACTTTTCCTCTTTTTGAGACGAAACTGTTTCTCTTCCCCTCAAACATGATTCTTAGGCCATGGCTTTCCAAACTCTTCCTCACTTGGTAGCACGCTGGGTGCTATCAAGTTTGCCAATGATTCAGGTTAAAAAAAGCTGAAACGAATACTTTAAATGTAACCTGACCAATAGGGTGAAGTAGAACTATGGTCTACCTTGGACAGGATGTTGTCCTCCTATTAATTCCTGCATTCACTGTTTTAATACTGATCACACAAATTGTCATATGTTGTACTCAGGTAACTGCTCACATTTTTAAAGAGAAAGCTATCAAAGTCAGATCTCCTCCAAACCTCTACTACTTCAGGCAACAGTTTTATTTTTCTACATGCAGGACTTTACCGTTGTCCTTTTTAAACTTAATTTACCTTCTTGGTGAAACTCAGATGACACTGACATCTTTGTTGAATAACTGTCTTAGCTTCACAAAAATGATTTTCCTAAGAATCTATCAAGACTTGGCCCTTGAGTTGAATAGGATTCTACTGTAACTGAAAATCCCTTCTCTGAAGCTCCTTATTCCCTTCCCTACTAGCTCTAGGGTCTGTGTCTCATGGACTCCAACTTTTCTGTTCATCTGCCCCTTCTCCACCATCCCAAATTCCTCTCTCCTCTCTTATGAAAACAATTTAGTTCACCTCCAGTTCCAATCAAGGAATTTATCTCAATGTACACAGAAAATAAAGTTTAAAATTTCTTTTTAGGTAACAGGCCTACCCTCCTTAGAAGAAAATATATGTACACAGATGATAATCATTATTCAGAAAGTAGTTATTGAACTCATACTATAGGTCAGGCACCGAGCTCCTGGAAGGATGCAGTGATGTGTAATATCAGACATGATCCATGACTTCATGCCACTTACTAAATAGTAGAGAAAAAGATGACATTAACTACACACAGTCAATGTAAATTACAGACCTAACAAAGCACTGGGAATATAAGACAGATCCATGTAATTAGAGGATTAAGTGTAGTCAGAGGGTCAGGAAGGGGCTCTCTTAAGAAGTGGTAAATAAGCTAAGAAACAAGGAAAAGGGGTGGACAAGCATATTCATTGTAACTTACAATGCTGAAAAATGGAAATGACAAATCAATGGCTCTATAAAGGAACAATACATGGCATTAATTTGTGGTATAGCCATATGATAGACTACTTGGAAACCATTAAGAACTAAATTTTTGATAAAAGATAAAACATGCAAACCAACCTAACTTTGAAAATAGTAGCATGAAAAACCCTGAAAATCTTAACAATGAGAATCCAGCAGTACATTATGCAAATTGATTCATTCCAGGAATTCAAAAGTATTTCAATCTTAGAAAATCCATTAATGAAATTCATCATATAAATAGGTCAAAGGAGAAAAATATGATTACCAAGAAAACTGTCAAAAGTTTTTAATAATATTCAAATATATCACTTGCTTAAAAAAGACTTACTTTTTGAAAAAGGACATATGTGTCCTCCCTCAAAATTAAGAATTATGCTAACTATTGAAACACTAGAAGCATCCTCACTAAAGTCAACATTATGAGTTGAGGTTGTCTTTTACATTTGTTATTTAACACTGTTCTGAAAGTACCAATTAATGTACATAAAAAAACAATAAGTGATACAACTATTGGAAAATGAACTTGCAGTTATTATTTGCATATGATATGATTATACACTTGGGAAACACAGAAGAACAAAAAAGTAGAAACAAAAAAGCATTCATGAAATGGGCAGTTACAAACACACAAAAATCAATACTATTCTTACAACTTACAGATTATAGAAGGAAAAAATTCCATTCACACAAGTAAAAAATAATTAAGCCTAAAACTTTAAATAAATTTAACAAAAATTTAGTGTAACATATATAAAAAATAAAATTACTGAGAGGTACAAATAATGAAGAGACATAACTTGTTCCTGGATAAGAAGATTTAGTATCATAGAAATACCCATTCTCCTCCAAAAATCTAAAAATAATCAATGTAATTCCAGTGAAATTTGACCAATAATTATAAAAGTCACTTCTGGGAGACTATTCACAAACAAATGAAAACATCCCAGAAAAATCTGGGGAAAAATATTAATGAGGAATGATTTGTCTTATGTATCATAAAGCTGTTGTAACTTGAAATTGTTCTTCCTAACATAAAAAATATACTCAAAGAAGGAAGTAAATAGTAAAATTTAATGCTTTAGAAAAGAAGAAAAAGTAAAACCAATAAACAAAAAATCTAGTCTTTGAAGAAATCAATAAACCACCAACTTACTTAATTAAAAAAAAAAAAAAAAGGAGGAGAAAGCACAAACATCCAAAATAAGAAAAGGTAAACAGAAAACTGAAATACACTATTAGAAAATACTTTGTATAATTCTGTGTAATAAATTTGAAAATCTAAATAAATGAATAATTTTAATACCACTCACCAAACTGACTCCAGCAGACCAAAGTTTGAACACACCAATTTCCTAGGAGAGAAAAAGTAAGCCATCAAAAACCTACCACAAAACAACAAACAAAGCGTCAGGCCTAAAGGATTTCATGCAGAAACCAGACCTTCAAAGAAGATACAATCCCAGGGCTACCCAACCTGTTCCAGAGAAAAGAAAAAGAAGGAAACCTTCCCAATTCCCTTTGTAAGGTAAGTGTAACACTGATACCTGAATTTAAGTAAGTAAGTGTTAGTCGCTCAGTCATGCCCTACTCTTTGCGACCCCGTGGACTGCAGCCCACCGGGCTCCTCTGTCCATGAGATTTTCCAGGCAAGGATACTGGAGTGGGTTGCCATTTCCTTCTCCAGAGGATCTTCCCAACCCAGGGACTGAACCCAGTTCTCCTGCACTGCAGGCAGATTCTTTACCAACTGAGCTACAAGGGAAGCCAAAAAAACTACAAACCAATTTCACTTATAAACATGGAAGCAAAAATAAATATAATATTAGCAAAACATCAATTAGCCAATTAGAGTAATGTTCCAGCCATGCAAGGAGTGCTCAGTCTAAGGAGATTTATTAATATAACTCACCGTGCTAATAAATCAAAGGAGACCATACAAACCATGTACACTGGGAAAGCATTTGACACAATTCAGACTTCTGTGAAATTTATAAGAAGGTGAATTTTTAAAAAATCAGTCCAGGAGCCAGAGGAAACACTGGCATTTCTGATTGTTTGAGGACAAAACACACTGACTCAGGCAGACAAAAGTAGCTGTGGCAGGCAATGCGCTGCATGTGGGCCACTCCCAGGCCGGTCCAGGGTGTCTGGGCAGGATATGGCATTCTGCCTCCTGCCCCTGCCATACTAGAGAACAAACTGTGATTGTAAAGTATCACTTTCATAAACTACTACATTACAAAATGCAACAGAAAACAATAGACCTTTAGAATGGAGAAATCTAGCTAGGTATTTTTTATGTGAGTCATCTAATTTAATCCTCCCCACCACCACCCAAGAAAAAGGTAGAATCATCTCTATTTCATAGACAAAAATTTGAGGAGCAGAGATGCTTAGTAGTGTACTCAGATAGAGACTGGGTTTCTAAAACTGTTTTAGACTTAGTCATCCCTTTAATTGTCTCTTCGGGGATCTTGACGGGCCAATCCAAAAGTAAACCAGAGGGCAGGGGAAGGAGTGGTGGATGTGATTCGTATCTGTCAGCCTCCTAGGCACAGAACAGAGTGAAAGAGTAAGGTACATGCCTGGAGGGGCCAATACAAGATAACAGATATATCCCACTTGTTAACATTAAGACGAGAATAAAAGAGTCCCTGCTACATAAGTTGTTCAAAGATTAAGATGCTGCATGCAAATATCTCAGCAACTTTTTGGCACTGATAGAACTCTCAACAAATATTAACTATGTCATTAGCGTGTATTTCTTCAGTCCAGTTGCTCAGTCATGTTCGACTCTGTGACCCCATGAACTGCAGCACATCAGGGCTCCCTGTCCATTGCCAACTCCTGGAGTTTACTGAAACCCTATTGAGTCAGTGATACCATCCAACCATCTCATCCTCTGTCGTCCCCTTCTCCTCCCGCCTTCAATCTTTCCCAGCATCAGGGTCTTTTCAAATGAGTCAGTTCTTCGCATCAGGTAGCCAAAGTATTGGAGTTTCAGCTTCAGCATCAATCCTTCCAATGAATATTCAGGGCTGATTTCCTTCAGGATGGACTGGTTGGATGGACTGGTATTGGTAAAATAACCTAAATTATATAAACTTCATTTTCAAAGTTTAGCTTTTATACTTAAACTTCAAGAACAAAGAGCAGCCGAGAAAAAGACACAGCTGGTTCCATCCACCAATATTGCCTGGAAAACTGGTTAAATATCACAAACAAACTAACATCTGGGCAAAGAAGGATGTCTAAAAGATGAGCAACACTGATTTCACCTCAAAACAACACTTTAAATCAGTTTTTAAAAGTACTGCCAATGAAGAATAGTCTAAGAGAACTTTTTTTTTGAGCTGTGGTCTCATTCTGAGAATATGCTCTTTGCACCATCTTCGAGGTGCAACAGTTCACATTTAGTAATTTTGATCATAAATGGCCACCTAAGTATGTCAGGAATAATTTTGAATCTGTGACCCTTAAAGCTTAAAATATAGATGAATGTAATTAACCTACTTGCAAAAGTATATAAAAAAAAATCTGCTCTATACTCTCCTGACTTGGGAACATATGGTGTCAGATTACATGGTTGGCACCTGGCTGACTGCTGGGTCCATGTGTCACATTCTTACACAAACAGGCAGAAGCGGCACAAAGCCTGCCCGGAGGAGTCTCGGCCAAATCCAAAACAGGCAGCAAGAGCCACAGGCTCGGCCAGAAACTACTATAACAGCCTGGAGGAGGAAATGGAGCTCTCAGCACCACCTTTGAGCCCTGTTTCTCCTTCTGCCCCACAACCTTCTCATAAGTCTCTTGAGAAGGACCCATGAAGGTTGGTTTCTCTGTTGACATGTATCTATCTACACCCCAGCTCTATTTATTAGGGAGAAATTAAAATAGTTTCAATTCATCTTCAGGGTTGGCTCTCAAGGCATTTTGAAGCAAATTAATCCACACAAATGCTTTCCAACCCAATTAAAATTGTGTTTATCATTCTCCCCATCCCCCATCCCCCAGCTCCCAAATCCTGGACTATCTGTACCTAGTAAAGGACATTCACCTCCAAGGTAGGACAAAAAAAGCCAAGTGGAGAGTCAGCAGCAGCTCTGCATCCCTTTTCTTTTCTTTCTTGAAAGTGCACTGGTTTGAACCGGTTTTGCCTCCTTAAATAGGTTGTCAATTAAGTGAAACAGCACCAGCTGAAAAGGGTTTTGCTGCATGAAACAGGTTGTTGATTAATCAGATCTTAAGTTACTTTACAGAGACACAGCACTAGACATGTGCAACACAGGAACCCACATTCCCAAGACGACCCTGGAATCAAGAATCTTCTGTCCACAAAACTCGAAAGAGTAAAAATGTTGCCACTGGAGCTCTTTACCAAGCAAGAACTTTTTCAATTAGGAAAACCTGGCTTCCAGCAGGACTAGTAGCCCAGATGGACTACTTCTAAGACTAGCCAATCAGCTTCCACATTTGAAATTCCTCTAGCCCTTTAAATTTCACCTTAACCCTAAATCAGGAAGAGCTTTGCCCCATGCCTTCTTTGCCTGTCAACCTCACAGTAAAGCTCTTTCTTTTCTTGAAAGGCAGTGCCATAGTACTGGCTTCTCTGCTCGTAGGGCAGTGAGTCCTTGCCCGGTAATACTCAGCCCTTATTGTAGAGCCCATCTCTATCTCTAAAAATCAACTCAAAATGCACTGAGGGAGAATATGCCCCTCCATAGCCCAGTTCCCCAAATTTCCCATTGCAATACAGAATGTCCCCAAACTATATTATTTCTTCCTTCTCCTGATTGGTATCCCTCTTTTTGGCCTTTTTTTTTTTTTTTTAATGTACCTACCCAGTTCAAGTTGAATCATGAGTCGAGTATTTAGCCGACGTCTGCTGAAGGGAGGTAAGAAACCCTAACGAACTGGGTGGAGTTGGTACAGTTAGAATGAGAAGCAGCCTAGGGAAAGAGCCTGAGTGGCAGATGCATAGCTGTTTTGGCTTGCCTGGGGCATCCCTTCCCAACTAGGTGGGATGTGCAAGATATTAGTGACAAGGAGGACAGGTCACTGAAGGGATTTAAAAATCCTAAAAATGACCTAAAAATCCTTTAAAAAGACCTAAAAATAGGTCTTTTTCAACCAACTAGAAGGCTCCCCAAGATTAAAAGAGAAAAGACCAGCTCCATCCACTGGTAAGGAATATACTCCCCCTACTTGCTTCCAATGTATACTGTCTGGTCAGAATGAGACAGTGAGTGGGAGGACTGTTCTTTGCTTCCCATGCCCATCTTGGTGGCTGTGGTAGACATCTGCTGTTTCTGCTCACCCACAGGCTCTTCTGTCCTGTCTCTTCTGTTAATAACACTCCTGTTTTCTTAATGGAAGACTTCTTTCTTACTCTAACCAACTGTGATGAAGATGCCAAGCTTAATACCTCGCCCCCATCCCCATCACCGTTGGCCACAGGGATAAGCATTCAATCCAAGTAAGTGAGGCAGCTTTTTCATTTTGTTGGCATAAATGAATTAATCCCAAGAAGTGGGCATGTAACCCAAACCAGGTCAATAGTCTAAAGCATTCTTTTTCCTCTGGCATCACCAAGCTGGGACTATGTAAAGCTGGAGCTGCCTATGCCACATCCCCCACTGTGTGGAGAAAGCCATGACACAGTCTGTACGAAGAGGCCATAAATGGGATGAATATGGAGGAGAGAGAGAGATGGCACAGAGGGAAATGAGTTGACAAGAGATAAAGAAAGACGGGAGAGAGGTTGGGGAAGAGGATGAGGGAAGAGAGATGGAAGAACAGAGAAAGCTGGGGGGAGAGAAAGAAGAAAGACAAAAATTGGAGGCAGAACATGGTGCAAACATGGGTAGAAATGGGATGAGAGAAAGATGAAAAGAGAGAAAATGGAGAGAGATAGGAGAGGGAAAATGGGGGAGAGAGAGATGAGATAATAGAGTGGTGTGGGAAAGAGAAAGTTGGGAAGAGGGGTGGAGGAGGGGTAGAAATGAAGGAGAGAGGAAAGTAAAAATTGGGATGAGCGAGAAAGATATAGGGAAAGGCAGATTGGAAGAGAGACAGGAAGAGGTGAAAGAGAAATAGGAGACAAAGGAGTGAAGACAGAAACCCAGTGGCTTTGCTTGGAGTCCTGCTTCCAGGCTACCCTTGAGGCCCCTGGCACCATGTGTACACGAGTTTACAACCAGGCTTGAATTGATCCTAACACTTGCAACCAAGAGTGGTAACCACTCTGATGCCCTTTATTAAATCCAAACCTTTATAAGCCTCGCTCTCACAGCTTTGTTCTAGAACTCCAAGATGAACTGGAGGTTTCACCAATCACCACAAAGCATAATCACTGTTAGAATCTATCCACACTTCAAATAAGTGGAGAAAATATAATTTCCTTTCCTCTGCCTGAAGAGAGCATGTAAAGATCTTTATTTCTTTGGTATCTGGCTATCAGAAACCAATCTTCTGCCAAAAATACAAAAGAAACGACTTGGACGTTAAAAGCAGCATTTAGGAGAAATAATGTTGTACATCATACCAAAATTTAATGTGGCTTTATGCAAAATAGTAATGTGTCTAGTAATGCAAAGATTCTTCTAAAGTAGGTTAATAACAATCCAATATTATTCTCCTTTAAAAAAAAATGAAAATGTATGTTAAAAAAAAGGCCTAAAGTAGCTGAATCTTGTACCCATTGATGGAGCTGATTTACATAGATAGCATTTAACATTCCATCATCATTATGCTATCAGTCTCCTGTCTAACATGCAAGTCTAAAGACATTTGGTGTGCTTAGAGGTTAAAAAAAAAAAAAACAAAAAACAAAGTCTATACCCGCCAGCCAAAATGGTAGTAGGTGACAAAAAGAAAAAGAAAAGAAAAAGCAGGAAAAAAATTTTAGGCAGTCAGATGAATATCAACTGGGATGAGAAAAAGACCATCTCTCCCCCTGCCCCACTTCTGTATCAATATAGTAACCTAAAAGATTGAATAAAAGAAAACTAAATATTTAAGAATAAAATGTGATTATGAAATGGGGAGCAGAGAGAAAAGGGAAGCATTATGATAATAGTCGAGTCTGCCAGAGGAAGCAGCTTTGAGAGTGCCCGCACTGACTTAAATGGAAAGCAAATGTAAATGAACCCCAGTTCTTTGAGTCCTTTAGACTCAACTGTGTGAATATTCTCAGATTTTTTTTTTTTCTTTTAAAATGTTAAGTGAATTTAATTCTGATGAGAAGAATCAGAGAGAGTGCTCTGGGGAGACACGTCTGTCTGTGCAGTGTGGAGACGGGAAGCAGGGGGTCACACGTATGTGCATCCTCCTCAGGTTGACAGCTCCTTCTTGGCCATGCATTGGACTGTGACCTTGCAGATCTTACGACCTCTTTAGTGCCTCTGCAAGCATATCAAGAAAGCCAGAAGGATCAGAGGTACAATGGAGTCTGGGGGTTTGTAAAGCCATTGACCTCCATCACCCTAACCTCTAGGGAGTTCTGAACTGTATCCAGATAAGCTGAAAAGAGCCTTGGTTATGTCACATGTGTGCAGCTGGGGTGCGTGTGCAGAGGCACCCTTTAAGTCACCTGAAAGAGAGATATGGAGGCAGAGGAAAAAGGAAAGGAGAAACAACAGAGCATGAGGAGAAGCAGCAGGCAAGCAGGAGAGGGGAGCGAGAAGGCAGTGATGAAAGAGGAGATGAGGAAGAGGTGGATACAAGATTAGTCCGGGAAACAGATATTTTCTTCACTTCTGCTTATCTGGTTTCTTACCCTGAACATCTAAGCCTTCTAGCAGTTGCTCCAAACATAGCTGCCCATTCCAAGCCCCTGGGCAGCCATCGCCCCCATGACGTGTCCAAGTACACATCAAAATCCTTTCAACACAGCTTGCCAACAGCCACTGCTGTTTAAAAGGACAATGCTCTTACCATACAAGTGCCATCTCTAGGCCTTTTCCTTAGCATTATATCCCAGACTGTGTGTCCTCTAGCAGCTGTCAATAGCCTGGGATTGCTCCTAACATTGTTGAAATGTATTTACAAGGCAAAGGGACAGAAGTCAATTAAACAGAGTGTGATACCAAGAGAAATATGCAGAAACTTCCTTTTTTAAACTAACAACCTTGGGCCATGTCTCTTTTTGTCCTGCTCCACAGTGTGACAAGACTAAACCAGACAAACCAGGTTCTCCCAGTCAGCAGTCTAGTCTACGAAAGAACAAAGATAAAATAAAGTGACAGCTTTTGAATATTAATAGGGCATATCAGCAAGGGTGAGCAGCAAACAGTAGAAGTCATCCACAAGTTCTAAAAGCAGTTCCTAAAAGCCCGAATTCATCTCATCACGCCCCACTTAAGAATTCCACTAAGAAAATGAATCTTTATTTCAAAAATAAACTTCTGAGATGACTAGAGATGAAAGCAGAGAAAGAAATACTGAAGCACCACAGGACCAGCCTTCACTCATCCTCTGCCCCCAGGGCCCATCATGATGCCAAGCATATTATAGATGCCCAATAAATGTTTGTGGCATTAATGATATGAAAAGAAAAGGAATGTTTTAAAATCAAATTCAGAATGGGAAGGGGCTTTGAAAACAGGCTGGCCCCAATCAGGATCACAGAAATAGAAAACGGAGTTTGAGGTCACTGAGATCTACTCCAGACATTACCTATAGAACCTTTGGAGAGTTTTCCTTTCTAAAGAAAAGTGGAAACACAGTTTCTGGCACCCATTTCTATCTTTCGTATTCACTTACCTACAAACTCATGTATTCAATACTCCTTCAATAAATGTTACTGAGTGCCTATTATGTGTCAGGCACTGTGCAAGGCTCTCAGACACTAGTGATAAAGACAAGTAAGGGACCATTCTCAGGAAACTTATATTTGCTTTGTTCCTCCTCTTTGCCCTAAACCTGAGCCTAGGCCAAACCATGACATGTGTTAGCTATTTCAACAGTGTGAATTGCTTCCCTAACACAAATGTCCTCCACCCCTAATTCATCTTTCCCATTTAATTTTTCTAAAAGATTGTCATGTTGTTCACCTATTCCAAAATCTCCAGTGGTTCCCTATCGTCTATAATTCACTTTGCATGCTCAGTCGCTCAGTTGTGTCCACTTCTTTGCAACCCCATGAACTGCAGCATGCCAGGCTCCTCTAGTTCATGAAATTTTCCAGGCAAGATCACTGGAGTGGGTTGCCATTTCCTATTCCAGGGGATCTTCCCCACCCAGAGATTGAACTTGTATCTGTTTCATTTCCTGCATTGGCAGGCAGATTTGTTACCACTGAGCCACCTGGAGAGTCCATAATTCACTGTAAGACCCAGTTATCAATCTTCCCTTGTGATTCCTTTGGGCTTCCCTTGTGGCTCAGCCAGTAAAGAATCTGCCTGCAATGCAAGAGACCTGGGTTCGATCCCTGAGTTGTGAAGATCCCTGGAGAAGGGAAAGGCTACCCATTCCAGTATTCTGGTCTGGAGAATTCCATGGACTGTATAGTCCATGGGGTCTCAAAGTGTCAGATGTGACTGAGCGACTTCAAAGTTATCAATCAGGTACTCTGTATTAGGCATAAGGCTAAGATAAAGTCTTTACTCCCCAACACACACTGAGGGCTATCTTGATTATATATTGCTGTATAGCAAGTTACTCTGAAACGTGGATGCTTAAAACAACAAATGAGTATTATCTTCCAGTTTCTGTGGGTCAGGTAGCCTGGAGAAGATGAGCAATTAAACTGAGATTGCAGTCAAGTTGTCAGCCAGGGCTACATTCCTGTTTTCGAATTCTGTTGCTGGAGAAGACTCATGAGAGTTCTTTGTATAGCAAGGATTTCAAACCAGTCAATCCTGAAGGAATCAACCCTGAAAGCTCATCAGAAGGACTGGTGCTGAAGTTGAAGCTCCAGTACTTTGGCCAACTGATTCAAAGAACTGACTCACTGGAAAAGACCCTGATGCTGGGAAACATTGAGGACAGGAAGAGAAGGAAGCAACAAAGGACCAGATGGTTAGATGGCATTACTGACTCAATGGACATGAGTTTGAGCAAGCTCCAGGAGATAGTGAAGGACAGGGAAGTCTAGCATACTAGTTCATGGAATCTCAAAGAATCAGACGTGACTTAGCAGCTGAACGACCACAACAGTCACCTGCAGGCCCAATCAAGGCTGGAGGATATACTTCCAAGAAGGCTCACTCACATGGCATTGGTGGTAAGCATAGTGACTAAGATCCTGGATATTAGGCAGCCTGGATTCAAATTGCACCTCTACTTTTGGCAAGTTACTTTAGCTCTGCTTACCTTGATTTCCTCACCTATAAAATAATCTACTCTATATAAGCTTGTCATGATAATGAAATGGATCAATATTTATAAATTACTAAGAAGAGTGCTTGTCATGTAATAAGTTCTATTATCAGTTCAGTCGTTCAGTCATGTCTATTTGTGACTCCATGAACTGCAGCACACCACACCTTCCTGTCCATCACCAACTCCCGGAGTTCACTCAGACTCACATCCATCGAGTCGGTGATGCCATCCAGCCATCTCATCCTCTGTCATCCCCTTCTCCTCCTGCCCCCAATCCCTCCCAGCATCAGAGTCTTTTCCAGTGAGTCAACTCTTCGCATGAGGTGGCCAAAGTACTGGAGTTTCAGCTTTAGCATTATTCCTACAAATAACACCCAGGACTGATCTTCTTTAGAATGGACTGGTTGGATCTCCTTGCAGTCCTAGGGACTCTCAAGAGGCTTCTCCAACACCACAGTTCAAAAGCATCACTTCTTTGGTGTTCAGCTTTCTTTACAGTCCAACTCTCACATCCATACATGCCCACTGGAAAAACCGTAGCCTTGACTAGACAGACCTTTGTTGGCAAAGTAATGTCTCTGCTTTTGAATTTGCTATCTAGGTTGGTCATAACTTTCCTTCCAAAGAGTAAGTGTCTTTTAATTTCATGGCTGCAATCACTATCTCCAGTGATTTTGGAGCCCCCCAAAATAAAGTCTGACATTGTTTCCACTGTTTCCCCATCTATTTCCCATGAAGTGATGGGATCGGATGCCATGATCTTCGTTTTCTGAATGTTGAGCTTTAAGCCAACTTTTTCGCTCTCCTCTTTCACTTTCATCAAAAAGCTCTTTAGTTCCTCTTCACTTTCTGCCGTAAGGGTGGTGTCATCTGCATATCTGAGGTTATTGATATTTCTCCCGGCAATCTTGATTCCAGCTTGTGCTTCTTCCAGCCCAGCGTTTCTCATGAGGTACTCTGCATATAAGTTAAATAAGCAGGGTGACAATATACAGCCTTGGCGTACTCCTTTTCCTATTTGTTGACGCACTCCTTTTCCTCTGTTGTTCCATGTCCAGTTCTAACTGTTGCTTCCTGACCTGCACATAGGTTTCTCAAGAGGCAGGTCAGGTGGTCTGGTATTCCCATCTCTTTCAGAATTTTCAGACAATAGGATCTGTTAAATAATATAGATATTGTTTTTCTTCAAGTTCAAGTTCTGTACTTCCATACTATAGCCCATAGTGAACTCCCCTTCACTAAAATGCTAATGTTGTAATTGTGACCCATTTTAACCCTGGTCAGAGCTACAAATTATCCTTGAATTACCTCATCTACAGACATTTCATCATTTCTCCCAATTGCTGTTTCCTGACAGTCTTTACATTCTATACTTCCTTAGAGTACCTAGGAAAGAGTAAGCATTCAATTCAAAAAATAATAAAAGGAGTAATTAATTCACATTAGCCTCGAGGAAAAAAAAATTCATGCTGCTAGTCTAGTCTCCCCAAACACCAAGAAGCCACACTCTCATTATTTCCTTGTGACCCTCTCATATCATAGAGTTGACCCAAATTAGACTTTCCTGCAAGATCAGCCTCATATTGGTCCCCTTCCTCACAAAGGAAGACTAACGAAAACACCCAAGACGATGGGGTGGGGTCTCCTTGGACCTGGGGGTAGAAGAAGACCTGAGCCTCATACAGGAAGGCCCAGTATTGCTATAAAGTTCCGTAAAGCAAACAATACGTATCGTGGGATTATTAAATCTTAAGGAAACTAACATTTCAAAATCTTTACCAACAAATGCTCCTTTTCCATCCTGGACTCGAACATTATGAAGTTTTAGGACTCTCTACCTACACTTTTTCTTAAAATGGTGGTATTTCCTTCCGTAGTCTATAAAATGAGTAGGTTGGACAAAGTCTCTAGGGTCCTTTTTATTTTAAAAAAAGATTGCTATTTTTCTGATTCTAATGCCTTCTCTGCTTTGCCAGGCGGGGTTTCTATGAAGATGAAGTTAGAAAATGTGCATGAAAGTGCTTTGAAAACTATAAAGCACAAATCAAAATGTGAGGCATTATCCTCGTTGTTGTTGCCATAGCCCCAAAAATCCCTAGAGAAAACTTTTCAAAGACCTGCTTGATAACATCCCACTGGGATCCTAAATAAGAAAAGCTCTTCCTCAAGACTTCTCCTGCTGCTGGGAAGTCCACAAGGTTGTTTCTGTACGTTAGCAGCTTCTTACAGCAAATGCTTTTCAGAGACTAACTACCCACAGCAGGGGGGAAGAAATTATCATGTGACCTAATCCTGAGGTCTAGTCTAAGTCCTGAAGGAACAAGGCTGTGCTCAATTAGTGATGTCTGCAGAGAAGGCAATGGCACCCCACTCCAGTACTCTTGCCTGGAAAATCCCATGGATGGAGGAACCTGGTAGGCTGCGGTCCATGGGGTTGCTAAGAGTCAGACACTACCAAGCGACTTCACTTTCATTTTTCACTTTCATGCATTGGAGAAGGAAATGGCAACCCACTCCAGTGTTCTTGCCTGGAGAATCCCGGGGCGGGGGAGCCTGGTGGGCTGCTGTCTATGGGGTCACACAGAGTCGGACACGACTGAAGTGACTTAGCAGCAGCAGCTATGGGCATGGGACAGAGAAGTGGTCTCCAGCTGATTGATATTCTTAGATTAGGTCCTTTTGTAGCTGGAATGTACAAGCCTCAGTTATGTGCCTGGCATTTTACTAAGGGTTATACAAAAATGATTTCATTTTTGGAGTAGGTACTAATGTTAATCATTTTATAAATGAGGAAACTGAGACCCAAAAAGCTATCTAAGATCACACTGCTGGTGTGAGCCAAAATTAGAAACTAAGGCTGAGCAATCCCAAGGCCAATATACTTTATTATAATATCACACTGAACTTTACCTAGGATCTTAAGACAGCATACAAGGAGCTAAACCAAAGAGGCTTCCTTATGCTTTTCCTGAATAATGGATGAAGTTGCTAGTATCAGCTCAAGGTTGGGAGATTATTGGCAGAATCTGGATTAGTACAGGGAGTGAACCACTAAAGCAGAAGTCTGTAAACTTCTTTTATTTCACACTCCATTAGTTAAAAATTGTGTCATCCAATCCAGTATATAGATATCTACTTATATATGAAGGTATTTTTTTCAAATAGCAAGTATATATCACAATGCTAATGTATTAATACATATTAAAACAGATCAAAAATAGAACATTTAAAACTGAGAAACCTATACAAATACAAATTTTAACATTTTCTACCCAAACCCCAAAGGGATTAGTGTGCCCAGTCTCCAGGGTACACACAGCCACTTTCTGTTACACAAAGCAAGAATGATGTGTTTTCTTTATTATACCTCTGTTTGTTTCCTCTTTGGGCTCAAGTTCAGCGCTAGACCTGGGCAAAATATCCAAGAAACAGATCACTTCCTCTCCCTACCCTCCCTTAACTACCTTTGCTCCCCATCCCCATACTTCATCCCCATACTCTTTCCCAGGTTCCCAGGCAACCAAGCATCTTCAAGCTTTTCATATCCACTGCTCAAAGTCTCCCCTTTGAGTCCTTGTCTGGGGCTGGGACCTCCTGCTACAGCCAGTTCAGTTCAGTCGCTCAGTTGTGTTTGACTCTTTGTGACCCCGTGAATCATAGCAAGCCAGGCCTCCCTGTCCATCATCAACTCCCAGAGTTTACCCAAACTCATGTCCATCGAGTCGGTGGTGCCATCCAGCCATCTCATCCTCTGTCGTCCCCTTCTCCTCCTGCCCTCAATCTTTCCCAGGATCAGGGTCTTTTCCAATGAATCAACCTTCGCATAAGGTGGCCAAAGTATTGGAGTTTCAGCCTCAGCGTCAGTCCTTCAAATGAACACCCAGGACTGATCTCTTTTAGGATGGACTGGTTGGATCTCCTTGTAGTCCAAGGGACTCTCAAGAGTCTTCTCCAACACCACAGTTCAAAAGCATCAATTCTTCAGCACTCAGCTTTCTTCACAGTCCAACTCTCACATCCATACATGACCACAGGAAAAACCGTAGCTTTGACAAAACGGACTTTTGTCGGCAAATTAATGTCTCTGCTTTTTAATATGCTGTCTAGGTTGGTCATAACTTTCCTTCCAAGGAATAAGAGTCTTTTAATTTCATGGCAGTGATTTTGGAGCCATTTGCAGTGATTTTGGAGCCCAAAAAAATAAAGTCTGACACTGTTTCCACAGTTTCCCCATCTATTTCCCATGAAGTGATTGGACCAGATGCCATGATCTTTGTTTTCTGAATGTTGAGCTTTAAGCCAACTTTTTCACTCTCCTCTTTCACTTTCGTCAAGAGTGAACCCACGCATTTATACATTCATGCATTAAGACACGTACTGAGCACCTGTTATAGACAAGCACTGTAAGAACATGGGAAATCCAAAGCTGAACCAGTTTCAGGCATACCCAGACCAAAATAAGAATTAGTGCACACAAATAACTTGATATGATACTAAGTTGAAAGTGGTAAGTTCACTAAGAGAGACATGGGAAAAATGACTTCTCTTGAAAGGATCCATGGAATGTGTGTGAATAAGGAGACTGTGAACATGAGTCGGTGGGACTCAGAAATGGTAGGAAGTTCCCTTCAGGATCAGGAGCCAATGGGGAGGAATGGAAGAGAGGTGAGGTAACTTTCTAATTAGAACAAAAGATATGGGCAAGAATTGGTTCCATGATATGTGGCACAACAACAATGTTCAAATAGAAAGAGAAGAAAAAGGGGCTAGAGCAAGCAATCTAGAGAGTGCAGAACTTGATGGAGCTGACTGATGGCCATGGCTCAAACCCCAAAAGTCTCACATGCTGGGTTAATTCATTGAAAGCAAAGTATGCAGAGCAGCCAAAATTAGATTTACCTCAAGAAATGCTGCTCCCACTGCAGTGTACAGAGTAGACAGAAGGCAGGTAAGTGTTGTACACACCCCAACACTTTCCTCTGGAAATGAGTGCATCACTCCAGATGTCCCTTGGAACATTCTGGCAGGGTAAAAGACTGCTCTGAAAACTGTTCTTAGCCTGGCCTATTCCTCAGCTACTCAAGAACCCATCTTCCATCAGAATTAACCAGAGCCCAGACTGCCAAAAATAAAAATAAAAAAGGCAGGAGAGCTCCTACTCCAAACCCTACACATTTTGTACACCAACCCATCTCTACTGCCTGGTGACTTCAGGAAAAGATTTCCAGCCACTGGGCCCTTGACAGCCTGGGCTGGGTCTCCTCCCGGCAGGACAGATTCTTCTCTTGGTCAATCAGAAGCTGGAGAATCAGATTTCCCATTTGGTTCCCAGGGTGCTCTGGCCTGAGCTGACACACTGCTTCCTTAAACATATTATGAAGATTATCTGCAATGTATCAAGGTGTCTTTGCAGAATGGTATAAACTTCGGCTGCACTACTTATTGCCATAAACCACACATCCAGGTTTTTATTTATATGCGCATTAGTTCAATATGATTGGATCTGTAGGCAGCAGAGGGGATTGAGGTAATTTATATATATATCAATAAAGGTCTCCAGCCAGCCACTGGGTGCTCTAAGGGGAACAGTAGTTCCATTTAAAACATTAGGAATTGGAGAAATTGAAAATAACTCTCTATTTAGAGACCAAGGATTAAGGCATTTTGCAGGGAAGGTCTCAGCCCAGCCAGGATATGCTAAAAAGGTTGTTAAAATGTCATTTGGCTGATAGTTAAGCCACAGAATATATCTTAACCCCTTCATTTCAACTGGGTTATTTTCTGGGAAGCATTGACCCTAACAGGCAGACAGCACAATGTGGTGGGAAAGGTGGCTGAGGGTACGAGCGTATGCTCATTTTTGCCTCCTAATGACATTTCCACTTTCTACTGGAAGCATCATCTCTGCTATACTCACTGAGTGATGTCTTCCTGAGACCTTTGGTCAAGGTTCTCTGCAGTCCCCAGCCAGAGGCCTCCTTGTCCAAGCTGAGCCAATCAGACTATCTTCCTCAGATTTCAACTATTGATAAAGTGCCACAAGGGGGAGAAATGGTGAAGCCAACTCTTCCTGGTAGTGGTGCCCTGAAGAGGTTGTTAGCTCCTACTGTCTACTCCGATGGAGCTGCCCACACGCCTGGGTCTTGTGCTTTCTCCTCCATTTTATGAACCATGATATAGCCTTCTAACGACTTTGGCTTACATTAGCCAGTGGTTTTTTTTTGCTCACAACTAAGAAGTCCATCTAAATGTACTCCTGGGGCCAGGAGCCCAGGGCTTGTCTCATCATCAGCTTTGTGACCGTGGACAAGTGATTCCCCTACTCGCAGGTGTCAGTTTCCTCACCTGCAAAATGAAAGCACTGGAAAAAGCCAATGGTTCTTAAAAATTAGGAACTGTACAAATCATCTGGGGATCTTTTTGAAAATTTAGATTCTGATTTCATCATTTTGGGGTGGGGCAGACATGTACTTGGCAACCAGCCATGGTGCCTATCAAGCTTTAAGAGCTCATTTTCAAATTATACTTGCCAGTATCCTCAGTTCTGGGAAGGATCCACAGTGACAGCTTCTGAGTGAAAGAAAAGATGACGAAGGTGGCCTTCTTGTTTCAACTAAGGCAGCTCTTCTATTATGTTTTATATATTCAGATTCTTCATTAAATTTCCTCTGTGAAAAGGGATCTACTGCTGACAGAAAAATAATTGATATCACTGAACTAAGATCCCTAGATGATCTCTAAGAAACCTTACTGTTCTGATCCCATGAGGCACCTCCTGCATGGATTCCGAAGGGAAGCAAGTGTCAAACCCTTTGGGAAACTGATCACTGCATTTATTTTCACTTGAACTTGAGCTTAGAGAAACAAAAGCAAGACTTCAACCCTGAAATCATCTTCCTAACAAACCCATGAACAGGAGTTGATTACCCCACCGGTTATGATGCAGCAGGTGAGGCCCTGAATGGCTTGCCCAGTGCGATGCAATTAGATAACAGTGGCGCCCAGTGACCTCCGTCACATCGGAGGGCTCTTCCTATGGTGCCTCTTCCTGCCGTGATATTTGAAACACCATAAACTAAAGCCAGAGGAGATCCATAAACAGCCCAGTTCTTATTTTTTTTACTTTAGAGTCCCTATGTGGCTTCATTTATTTTCAAAAGAGCGTGTGACATGTTCGTTGGCACCTTCCCTGCCATAAAATATCTGTTGACATTTGTGGTTTGGGGCTGGATTGGATTAGTTGCTGTTTCATTCCACTCACCTACTGCGTGTAACACCAGGGAAAACACCACTCTTCCCTGAGCCCCCTGCCACATCTTTTGTTCTTTACCAAGAACCACCCTTATATGCCCTCTGCTGAATGGGAAGATAGAAAAATAACTATTCTATCTTTTATCAGCTATGCGGCCTTAGACAAGGAATGTCACCTCTGCCTCCATTTCTTGGCCCATAACTACTTCAAGGTGGGAGGAGAAGGGGATGACAGAGAATGGGATGGCATCACTGACTCAATTCACATGAGTTTGAGTAAACTCCGGGAGTTGGTGATGGACAGGGAGGCCTGGCGTGCTGCAGTCCATGGGGTCACAAAGAATCTGACAAGACTGAGCAACTGAACTGATACCAAACTATTTCATTGCAGTGCTATGTTCACAGTGCTTCTCCACTCCTGTTTGAAAAGTTTGGTGTGGCAGNGTAAACTCCGGGAGTTGGTGATGGACAGGGAGGCCTGGCGTGCTGCAGTCCATGGGGTCACAAAGAATCTGACAAGACTGAGCAACTGAACTGATACCAAACTATTTCATTGCAGTGCTATGTTCACAGTGCTTCTCCACTCCTGTTTGAAAAGTTTGGTGTGGCAGGTAGAGAGAGGGCTCCTAGAGTATATTGGAGGAATCAGATGTGGAGGGTGATTTAGGATCAAATAATGCAAGATAATAACATGGTGCAACAGAAAGAACCCCAGCCTAGGTGTGTCCTCACTAGTAGTGGGAAAATACTCCCCATCAGTAAAATAGAGGAAAACTCTACCTTGGAGACAGCATGTACAAATATCAATATATGCATCACCAGATAGCAAGCACTCAGTAAATGCAAGTGATATAACGTGTGGCAACATGCTCAAAGGCAATGAAGGTAAAATATTGTCATTCATATAAAGTATCATTATATATTAGAATAGCATAGAGTTCCTTCCCAAATTATAAAGTCAACTCAGAGTTTTCTTCCATAAGTTGAACTCACAGGAGCATGAATCAAAACTCCACAGAAGCTAAAACAAATAAGTAACGAACTCATAACCATCTCCTACCCATGGGTCAAAAGTCTTGAAATTCCTACAACAGGAAATCTCTATTATATGTCAAGGCATTACATATGAAGGCAATTTGAGTGTTAACTCATGAGGAAGCTAATGTCTTTTATACTTATCATCAGAAAGAATTTCTATTTAAAATGCTGATGGATATACTTTTAGATATATTTCTATATACACATGTACATTCACAAATAAATATTTACTTTAAGGAGATTATATTATACATGCTAACATTGAAATAACTTTTTTCTTAAAAATAGGTATCATTCTATACCAATGAATACAGATACCCATCATCATTTAATGCCTTCTAAATACTTTACTTATATAGATATACTACAATCAACCAATTGGAAATTTAAATGGCTTCCATTTTTTGCTATTATAAACAACAGTGAGACAAATAACCCTGTGATATAATTCTGTGTGCTTATTTTTTAATGTCTTAGGATAAATTCCTAGATATGGATTTGCAAGGTCAAAGATACACACATTTAGAACTTTGCATTTAGTCCATTCTAAAGGAGATCAGTCCTGGGTATTCTTTGGAAGGAATGATGCTAAAGCTGAAACTCCAGTACTTTGGCCACCTCATGCGAAGAGTTGACTCATTGGAAAAGACTCTAATGCTGGGAGGGATTGGGGGCAGGAGGAGAAGGGGGCGACAGAGGATGAGATGGCTGGATGCCATCATGGACTCGTGAACTCTGGGAGATGGTGATGGACAGGGAAGCCTGGCGTGCTGTGATTCATGGGATCGCAAAGAGTCGACAAGACTGAATGACTGCACTGAACTGAACTGATTGGAATTTTCAGGTTGGGAAATGTGTCCAGATGCTGAGAGGGATGCACCCCAGTTCCACTGGGACAGAAGCTCTTCCTCTAAGGACCTGTCTGGACTCTGCCCCATGTAACTCTTCATCTGGCTATTCATCTGTATCCTTTATAATATTCTTTGTAATAACTTGGCAAACAAGGGGCTAAGAAACAGAATGTAAGATGTGCCACTGATCAAATGCAGGGCTAGCATTAAAAACAAGTCTGCTGTTGCTGCTGCTAAGTTACTTCGGTCATGTCCGACTCTGTGTGACCCCATAGACAGCAGCCCACCAGGCTCCACCATCCCTGGGATTCTCCAAGCAAGAACACTGGAGTGGGTTGTCATTTCCTTCTACAATGCATGAAAGTGAAGTCGCCCAGTTGGGTCCGACTCTTAGCAACCCCATGGAC
This sequence comes from Oreotragus oreotragus, assembly GCA_006410675.1. Taxonomy (NCBI): domain Eukaryota; kingdom Metazoa; phylum Chordata; class Mammalia; order Artiodactyla; family Bovidae; genus Oreotragus; species Oreotragus oreotragus. Next base: position 500,741 of record SJYX01015631.1, read on the forward strand.
TGCAGCCTACCAGGCTCCTCTGTCCACGGAATTCTCCAGGCAAGTGTACTGGAGTCGGGTGCCATTGCCTTCTCCCAAAAACAAGTCTATTGGACACCAAAACTCACGTTCTTTTTGCTCTTGCTGGGCTAGCTCATGACTTGTTGGTCTAAGATTCAGGTTCTGGCACTTGGCATGTTGATAACAAAACTGCAGAATGAGAAGACTGTGGCCAGTTGAACAAGTCAAAGACTGAATGATTCTTAACTGACATGATTCCAGCAACATTGTTAGCAGTGATGAAGTCAGCAGACTAAATATACCAAACAAGAACCTGTAAGAAACTAGGTATAAGTTTGAACAGAGGAACATGGCAGTGGGATGCTGAGAATTTGAAAAGCTCTGGAGTATGGATATCAGACCTGTGGCAAAGAGATGAACAACTTAGATGTTTCATAGCATGAAGAAAACAGGACTCCACAGTAACTCAATAATGAATATGTGAAGATTTATTCTCTCAGACTGCCTCTGAATCTATGATATGTACATGACTTGATATGTTACTTTACACACAACTCTCAACATTTACCCTTGAGAGAGTTTGAATAAAATACATTCACACCTAAATTTTGCCAGTCTATGTTCAATGCAGGATGCAGGATGCTTGGGGCTGGTGTATGGGGATGATCTGGAGGGATGATGTGGGGTGGGAGGTGGGAGGGGGGTTCATGTTTGGGAGTTCGTGTAAAAAAATAAATAAATACAAAAATAAATAAATAAATAAATAAAAATGAAAGCTGTGCTATATATTTTCAAACTGTTTTTCTCCAGAAAGATAGTTCCTTAGGAACCTTATGGACAATTATAAGAGTAGAGTGATTTATTATAACTAGTTGGTTGAACCATACAAAATTGTCATATTTGTAAACCAAAAGTGTTTGAAAAGTGATAAATTCATATAGTTCAATCTACTCATTCATCCCTAGCATGAACTAGGTTTTGCTTTTCCATTTTAAGCACTGTGTTGACCATTCAGAAAGGGGCAATTCACAGATTTGCATTGTGCACATTTTTAGGTAGGATGTGAGGATGGAATAAATGGAGACTGTTTCTGTGGCTCCTCTGAAAATGAGCAATTATTTGAAGAACTATTTTCCAATCTGAAAACAGTCTGTTCTTAAGTAAGGTAAGGCACTGATTTTGAGTAGAGTGAATTGTTCCTCTACCACCCCATTTTTATCGAAGGATAATTTCAGTAAAACTGAAAAGAAATTGGTATGCATTGTCATACATTCCTGAGACCACGTCTCTAAACAGAGACTAACCCTAAAGAGCCTTACAGTAACCCAGCCATTCCTGGATTGTGTTCCAGGGAGCACAAATCCTAGAAACGATCTGAGGAGAAAAAGGTTTAGAGTCAGATATGTTGGGAAAATAGGACATCTTAAAGTTTTTAATTTATTAAGAGAAAAACTTTTAATTCTCCTGGCAAGCGATTGTGCACTGAAACCTTCAAGGCTCTGAAAAGTCTTGCAGGAAAGAAACCTGCTTCTTTCACTGAACCCTGTGTCTCTCACACTTGTTTGGCCAAAAATCTCTTTGATCATATAACATTTATTAACCATCCAGGGGGAGAGACTTTCAAAAATGCCCAAAACTCTCATTTTCTTAGAGAAGAACCTAGATTACCAAGGCAATATGGGATTAGAACTATTATCTCAAGCCATTCAGCAGGTGTTTATTGAGAACCTGCTGTGTGCCAAAATGCATGCCAGGCATTGGCATATGGTTACCAAGACCTAATCCTTGATGTCAAAGTCATTATGCTGTAGTGGAAGGAAAAAAGAAATCAACAGGCAGTTTCAACTAGTAATATTCTAGAACATGTGGATATTGAACACGTGCCATGTGCTATGGAATGTGTGGCTTCTGAAACTGAAGAACTGAATTTTTAATTTAATTTTAATAAATCTAAGTTAAAAAATTAAAGCAGTGTAAAATATTTTTCTATTAATTGCACCTTGGTTGTTTTGGCAGGACTATGCTGTGCTGTACTTAGTTGCTCAGTTGTGTCTGACTCTTTGGGATCCCATAAACTGTAGCCCCATAGCTCCTCTGTCCATGGGGATTCTGCAGACAAGAATACTGGAGTGGGTTGCCATGCCCTCCTCCAGTGGAGCTTCCCAACTCAGGGATCGAATCCAAGTCTCCTGCATTGCAGACCAATTCTTTACTGTCCGAGCCACCAGGGAGGACCTGGCAGGACTATATTTCACCTTAACTGTTGAAAATTCAGCATCTAAACTGAGTTGAGCTTTTGTAAGTGTAAAATGCACACAAGATTTCAATGACAGCTCCCAAAACTGTAGACTATCTTATTAATAATTTTGTATTGACTATGTGCTGAAATATCAATATTAATATTTGTGGCTAAATAAGAAAAAATGTTAATATCATCTGTCTCTAATTTTTTAACATGGCTAGTAGAAAATTTGAAAATACATACATGAAAATACATCATTATATTCCTCTTGCACAGAGCTGATCTAAAAGATTTAGGACTTTCCTGATGGTCTAGTGGTTAAGAATCTGCCTGCCAATGCAGGGGTCCCGAGTCCCATCCCTGGTCTGGGGAAACTCCAAATGCCACAGGGCAACTAAGCCCGTGAGCCACAAGTACTGAGTCCACGTGTGGCAACTACTGAAACCTACATGTCCTAGAGCCCATGCTTCAGAACAAGAGAAACCACCACAACGCGAAGCCTGCCCACCACAGCGAGAGAGTAGCCCCAACTTGCCACAGCTAAAGAAAGCTTGCACACCGCAACAAAGACCTAGTACAGTCAAAAGTAAATTAATAAAAAAATTTAGATAAATTAAAATGTTTTAAAAAATAAAAGATTTAGAGTGCACAGGAAGCAGGGATACCTAACCAAGATCTGGGGAAAGCTTCCTAAGTGACAATTTCTAACGTGAAACCTAAAGGAAGAGGAGAACTGTGATAAGAAAAGAGAGGAAAGAAGAGTTTTGCTAACAAAGGGAATGGCTGTTCAGAGGCCCAGAGACTACCTGGATCCAGATTAATATCATTTCCAGTGCACTGCACCTTCTCTTCTCCAGGCCACCGAATATTCTATAGATCAGTGCTTCTAAAACCACTAGACATTCTTTGCTGCTGCTGCTGCTAAGTCACTTCAGTCGTGTCCAACTCTGCATGACCCCATAGACAGCCTCCTACCAGGCTCCTCTGTCCCTGGGATTCTCCAGGCAAGAACACTGGAGTGGGTTGCCATTTCCTTCTCCAATGCGTGAAAGTGAAAAGTGAAAGTGAAGTCGCTCAGTCATGTCGGACTCTTAGCAACCCCACGGACCGCAGCCCACCAGGCTCCTCCGTCCATGGGAGTTTCCAGGCAAGAGTACTGGAGTGGGGTGCCATTGCCTTCTCCAAGAAATTCTTTACTTGGTATGAAACATCTCTGCAACCACCCACAGATGTTAAGGACTTATGTTCATATTTCCTGTATCTTAAAGCTAAATATAGATTCTACTCTAGCATAGGCTCCTGATTCATTCAAAATTGCAGCAATTTTTTATGTGTGCAAATGAATACTCTTTAAGGAGACTGCTTACAGCAAAGCAAACATCATGTTGCTCCCAGTAAGCATAAGGACAATTGGCTATGGTGAGGACAGGTAGGTGGTCTGGTGCAGGGGCAGGAGGGGAGCTCAGAGGCAAAGGATGGGCACAAAGGGGGATGTTAGGAGGCCGTCTAGCACAGTGGCGAGCACTCAGGTCCCGGCAACTCCACTACTTACCAGCTGCGTGGGGACAATCACGTAACCACTGAGTCTCAGTTTCTTCATTGGTAAATGAGGGAAGGAGGAGCACCTGCGATAGAATGTCCCAACCGCAACACGGCAGACATGCAGGCCAGACAGTTCTCAGTTGGGAGGGTCTGCTTTGTGCACTGCAGGAGCAGCATCTCCAGTCTTTACTGATCAGATGCCAGGAGCACCCCTCACCCGGGCTGTGACAGCCACGAATGTCTCCAGACATCACCAAATGTCTCCCGGGGTGCAAAATCACTGCCCACTACAAACTGACACTGAATGGGTCATTGTGAGGATTAACTAGAATCCTGCATGAGAAGTGGAGGCACAGTGCTCGATAGAGTTTTGCTAAATAAATACCTAAAACAAAGGGATGAAAATCTCCTATAGGGATGGAAATGGCACTGAGAAGATCTGCCATTTTGTGAATTTAACCAGCCATCACTTTAGCCCAGGAACTTTCATCTATTCCCTCTCCTACTCTCCCTTCACCCTAAGAAGCTAGGCCATGGGTCTCCCGAGTAATGTGGGCAGAAAGGCCCTGCAAATGGGACATGACTGCCTCAATGGATTTAATGGTGCTTTTTAAATGTGGATAATTATGGGGCCTCTTCTAAGCAAGTGCACCAGTGGCAGGAGGCTATGGGCTCTGGGGCACCGTGGGCCCACATAGCTCAGCTCCGTCGAGCTGATGGTAATGTTATTAAATGTGCTCTCTCCTTTTATTAGGCATCTTAATAACCTCTAAGTTGCACCCAGGAGAGCTGGTGCAGAAAAGGAATTCTGGCCAACCTAATTTGTATTTGAAAATACCCCATAGGCCAACGGAACAAGATTCAGATGAATTTCACAGGCAGCTGAGGGCTACACAAGGCAAGTGCTTCCAAATTGCACTCCATTGTTGAATGCAAAAAGCCTGCCTCACTGCCTTCCCCACCCCCAGGTTTTGCCCTCCTTTTCTGCCTGTGCCCCTGCATCCCCACACATGCATACGCAGTTTGCACTTCAGCCGCTGGTTAGCAAAAAAGATGTAATGAGGGTGCTCCCTTGTCTACAGTGAAATGATAGGAGTGCATGCTTACTGACCATTTGTTACCATGAGCCAGACCCCAGTGCATTCCTGAGAACAACTCGAAAGGTAAGCACTCTTGTTAGCCCCATCATACAGTTAAGGAAAATGTAAGCTGGAAAGGTTAGTATCTTGCTTGAAAGAAGTGTACAACTAGATAATTACAGAGCATGGACATAAACTTTATTCCATCGAACTCCCAAACTGCTGATCTTCACCACCACTTAACATTCTTTTCAATAACAGGGTAGTAACAGGGAGTGAGTCCATTTATTAGTTTACCAAGACTAGGTGACATATTCCAAACATATGTGAAGTGCTGGTAAAAAAAAAAAAAAAAAAAAGACAGTGCCCCTACTCTCAGAGATTTCATAATGGAAATTATACACAATGGAAAGAACATTTTAAAGGACTCAGGAAAGAGGAGTCATAACTCTCATTCAACAAACATTTAGTGAGAAGCTACTGTACTCCAGGGGACTTTCCTGGTGACTCACAGAGTAAAGAATCTGCCTGCAATACAGGAGACCTGGGTCAGGAAGACCCCCTGGAAAGGAGAATGGCTACTTACTCTAGTGTTCTTGCCTGGAGAATCCCATGGACAGAGAAGCCTGGTAGGCTATAGTCCATGGGGTTGCAAAGAGTCAGACACAGCTGAACAACTAACACTCAACTATACTCCACGCAGTGTTCTATGGGGGGATATTGCCATGGCCGCAAGTGAAGGCAGTGGATTTGAGAAACTTTGCAGGTGTAGAACAACTTGCCAGTCTTGACTGCTACTGTAAGAAACAGAGAGACAGCAAAGAGGACTCTGCTTACCTAGTGCAAGAGAGACAACAAAATTCTGTAAAGCAATTATACTTCAATAAAAAAAAATAAATTCAAAAGAGAGTAGCTAGGGTTGAAGGGCGCTATTTGGGGAAGACGTGAGTTTGTTTCCAGGTATGTTAAGATAGATTTGCCATGAGACATTGTATTAGTCTCCTGTTGCTGCTGTAACAAACTGCCATGAATTTAGTGGCTTTAAACAACACAAGTTTAACTTTTTAGATCAGAACTCTACGATGAGCCTCAAGAGAATAAAAATCAAGGTGTTTGCAGGGCTGGTTCGTTTTGGAGGGTTCAGGGGAGAATCCACTCCTCGCCTCTTCTGGATTTCAGAATCTGCTGGCATTTCCTGGCTCCTGGACACATCTCTGCTTCCATCATCACATTGTTCTTCTCTGTCTTCCTATGTCCTTATTCTAACCACCACTGTAATCACATCATTCTGAATAGAATAATCCAGGAGAATTTTTCCATCTCAAGAGCCTTAACTAAATCACATGAGCAAAGCACATGCAATATTCTTAATGAGATGGGAATACCAGACCATTTACCTGCTCTTGAGAAACCTGTATGCAGGACAAGAAATAACAATTAGAACTGGACATGGAATGATGGACTGGTTCAAAATTAGGAAAGGAGTATGTCAAGGCTATATATTGTCATCTTGCTTATTTAATTTGTATACAGAGTATATTATGTGAATTACCAGGCAGGACGAAGCACAAGCTGGAATCAAGATTGCTGGAAAAAACATCAACAACTTCAGATATGCAAATGATATCACTTTAATGGCAGAAAGTGAAGAGGAACTAAAGAGCCTCTTGATGAAGGTGAAAGAGGAGTGAAAAAGTTGGTTTAAAATTCAGCATTCGAAAATGAAGATCATGGCATCTGGTCCCAACTTCATGGCAAATAGATGGGGGAAATGTGAAAAGAGTATCAGATTTCATTTTCTTGGGCTCAAAAATCACTGCAGCCATGAAATTAAAAGACACTTTCTTCTTGGAAGAATAGCAATGACAAACCTAGACAGTGTATTAAAAACCAGGGACATCACTTTTTAGACAAAGGTCTGCATACTCAAAGCTATGGTTTCTCCGGTAGTCATGAGCAAATGTGAGAGCTGGACTGCAAAGAAGACTGAGCACCAAAGAGCTGATGCTTTCCAGCTGCAGTGCTGGAGAAGGCTCTTGAGAGCCCCTTGGACAGCCAGGGATCAAACCAGTCAAACATAAAGGAAATCAACCCTGGATATTCACTGGAAGGACGCGTGCTGAAGCTGAAACTCCAGCACTTTGGCTACGAGCTGCAAAGAGCCAACTCACTGGAAAAGACCCTGATGACTGAAAGAACGAGAGCAAGAGGAGAAGAGGGTGACAAAAGATGAGATGGTGGGATGGCATCATCGACTCAGTGGACGCGAGTTTGAGCAAACTCCGGAAGATAGTGAAGGACAGGGAAGCCTGGCATGCTGCAGTTCATGGGGTCACAAAGAGCTGGACGTGACTTAGTGACTGGACAACAGCAACAAGGTGACATTGACAGGTTCCAGGGACTGGGACATGGACATATTTCAGGAAGCCGTTATTCCGCCTACTACTGCTATTATTCAGGAAGAGATGTTGAAATAAGAGACATTAATTCATTCAATAATCACTTATTAAGCAGCTTATACTGTGTCCAGAAGATAATCACACCCAACAACTTGATTCAGAACTCATCCTCATAACTCATAGGTGATGGGTATATAGAGAGTGAAAATCAAAGAACTGAAGAAGACATTTTGAGGAAATCTACAGATTTATGGAACAGACAGGAAAGGGAGAACCAATGTGAATTTGTCCAGGCTAAGACATGCAGCACCATTTATAGAGATTTATTTGTATTATATGAGTGACTATAGGTGATCACATATATATAGGCTTTCCCAGTGGCTCAGTGGTAAAGAATCTATCTGCCTACAATGCAGGAGACACAGAAGACATGGCTTCAATCCCTGTGGCAGGAAGATCCCCTGGAGGAGGGCCTGGCAACCCACTACAGTATTTTTGTCTGAAGAATCCCATGGACAGAGGAGCCTGATAAGCTGTGGTCCTATGTGATAGAATCGCAAAGAGTCGGACACAACTGAAGCGACTTAGCACAAACACATAAATGTGGAATGTGATTTCAAAATATGCTGTCTATTGGCGGTATTAGGGAGGAATCCAAGTAGATTCTTCTTGAGCAACAGCATCTCTGGAAAGTCTGTTCTCTAGGCTATGATCACCACTGGTGATTGTGGTTCTGGCCTGTTCTTTCCCCTTCCCTTTCTCAGCCAAGTGCAGCCATTAAGCACTTCGCATCCAATCACTACAGCCTGAGTTCTTGGCTGCCCCAATAATGGAGGCAGCAAGAATTTAATCCATGGCAGCCTCAGGTGCAGAAAGATAATACTAAATATTTCATCCCTGGGATGATGGGAACTGAAAGCCCCTGGAGAGGATCTGGCTGAATCTTTTAAGTGAGCCCTTCCAGGAATCCATTGGGTAGCCATGCTATTGGCAATAATGACTGCCACTCGGGCCTTAACTTCCCAGTGGGAGAGGAAGCAGCATTAATGTGCAACCAGTGCTAAAAGGCCAGCTCCAACTCTGGTTTGAAGAAATTAATTTTTAAAAAAATTTCTGCTTTCAGAGGCTTCTTGTCATCTCTTTGGAGCCAAAAGACACTTGTCACCCATTTTTTTCCCCCTTTTTTGTTTTCTGTAAAGAGCCAAACGAAAGGAGAATAAAAAGATCTAACAAAGAGAAATCATTTAAGGTACATTTCTTCTCTTCAGGAAATTATTTGCTTTGGCTTACATCTTTAATGCCTCTCAGTCTTTAATAGCTAGCATAAGAAAGACAGTAAGTGTGAGAATGGAAGAGAGAAAAACATGCATTATCTTGGTGGGAAATTGCATAGATTTTGTTGGTAAGTAAATACCATTTGTTAAGCACTGAAGTATTAAAATGAAAAAATAGACTGTTTTTCCTTAAAAAATTAAGTGTTTGGAAAAACTGGATTAGATTTTTTTCACTACTCTTCACAAAATTGAAAACAGATGGTGTGACTTTAGACTTAAAAAAAGAGAGAAAGTGGAAAAGTTCAGCTGCAGTGAAACAGGGAAGTAAGATGACCTGAAATATGACCCCTTTGACCTTAAAACCTGAATTCAGATCTGGTTTGTGACCTTGGTTGGAGCTGCAGTCCCTGAAGGAGCGAGGTGTGAATTGGAAGTCAAAGGAGCAGGGGGCTGGGCTCCCACAGGCACTTGGATGTGCCCATTTCACCTACCCTCCTTCCCGAGAAAGCCCCTGCAAGAAGCTCTATTCCCCAGTCGAGTGAATTTTGCCCCCTCTGAATTTTTTTGTTATCGGGACCACACCCTGTGTCATGGGTCCTACTTGCTCAGTGCTCTGTGGTGACCTAAATGGGAAGAAAATTCAAAAGAGAGGGGGTATATGTATACATATAGCCAATTCACTTTGTTGTACAGTAGAAACTAGCACAACATTGCAAAACAGCTATACTCCAATAAGAATTAATTTAAATAAGTAAATAAGGTAAAATAAAAGAAAGGATGAAAAAGATATCCAGAGTTCCTTAAGGGACAATCGGGTGGCAACCATTAGGAGCATGCATGATCCCTTTCCCTGCACCCAAACTATTACCTCCTTCCTAGATTAGCCTGAAGTTGGCTTGATATGTAGGTGGAGCAAATATTTAGGCATATGTATATCCTCTGTGTTTCCACGCAGTGGTAACTGCTAAAGGAAATGTGAAGACTTCAGGTGGTAGCACACAGATATTCTATAAAGAGAAAACATTACAAATAGTAAGCATTACTATAGCCTACATAGAAAGCATTTTATATTTAGTATCAATGAAATTGCTTGGTATTCTAAAAATATGCACATTAAGAAACTCAAAATATCGTGACTATGAAATATAATAATGTATATTAGCTTTGTATTAAAAGTTCACATGAAAATTTAGATATGGAAAAAAATCACAAAGACGATTGATGTACCAAAGCTAAAGTGTTAGAAAACACTGCCCAATGCCATTTAGTACTTTTTAATTGTCTAAAAATTATTTGTCAGTTGCTGCTGCTGCTGCTGCTGCTAAGTCACTTCAGTCGTGTCCAACTCTGTGTGACCCCATAGATGGCAGCAGGCTCCCCCATTCCTGGGATTCTCCAGGCAAGAACACTGGAGTGGGTTGCCATTTCCTCTCCAATGCATGAAAGTGAAAAGTGAAAGTGAAGTTGCTCAGCTGTGTCCGACTCTTAGTGACCCCAGGGATTGCACCCTACCAGGCTCCTCCGTCCATGGGATTTTCCAGGCAAGTGTACTGGAGTGGGGTGCCATTTCCTTCTCCAATTTGTCATTGAGTGTATCCCAAATACTGTTTTTTGCATATTATCATAGTGTTTTTATATCCTGAAAAAAAATCTCAAGAATAAAGAAACAGAAGCTTTCAGAGCAATGACATTTTATTGCTTTGATAGTCAAGGCAATGAACTCTGGAGTAAGAGCAGACCTCTTCAAGTTCTGGCACTATTGTTTTCCAGCTGAACTTTGTATATAATTGTGTACTCAGTACCTCAGTTAAAGTGTTATGAGAAGGAAATTAAATAATGCTTGAGGGACTTCCCTGGTGGTCCAGTGGTTAAGAATTCACCTTCCTATGCAGGGGACATGGGTTCTATCCCTGGTAGGAGAACCTAAGATCCCACATGCCACAGGAAAACTAACTAAGCCTGAGTGCCACAACTAGAGAGCCCACATGCTGCAACTAAAACTCAATGCAGCCAGATAAATAAATATTTTAAAAATAATATTACTTGCAAAGCACTAGCTTGGTGCCTGGCACATAGAAAGAACCCAATGTATAGTAGCTGTTAATTTTAACAATAGTATCAGCATCAACAGTAACAATAAAAATTGACATTTGTATGGAAATTCATATCTTTTAAAGGGCTTTTATCCAACTATTAGCATTTGTCTAACCCATCTCCTAGGTGCCAAGTACTGTGTAAACCTCAGGGATTCAACCCTAGAATGAGAAATTTATGACTTCAAGGTAGGCATGGTAGAGACACAGACTCTAGAATCAAGTTGTCTATTATCAAGCCCAAGCTTTACTACCTCTAGTTGTGTGGCCTTAGGCAAGTCACTTACCTTTCCATGCTTCAGTTTTCTCATTGATAAAGTAGGAATAATTATAATAACCACCTTTATAGGTTGTTGTGAGGATTAAATGAGTCTAGGTGGATAAAGTATATCAACATGATCAGAAATGTACCTGCACATAATACAGTGTGCTTTAGCTTTTATTGTTGTATTTGCTTGACCTCACAAGGCTATCATATAGTCTTCCACATTCTTTAAAATGGGCAGCTGCTTTCCAAACTCTGCATTTGCTGCAAATTATACTCAAGGAACAAAGGTGTAGCCATATAAGGATGTTTGAGCTTTATCTACTGAGAACATTTTGCCACTGAGCTCAACCAATTACTTCATATGGATTCAGATGAAGCCAGTTTTATAATTAGAGTAGAAGGTCACCTACAGTGTGTATTATCCCAGTCACTAGGAAAACTTCCACCATCATCTGCTATACTTAAACACTAAAGCATGCAAACATACACACACACACCTCCTATTGTGTGAAACTTCCTTACTGAAAGTTGTGCTATTCATGTAAATATCAAACAAAGCAACAACATGCTTTGCACATGAACCTCAGGCCAGTTTGGAGCATGGAGCCTTCTGTAGGAATACCAGTGATTGTCTGAACACATCTATACTATCTATGCAGGGCCGAGAAGAAATATAAAAAGGCTAATTCTTTTATAATCCAACTTTGTTTTTTTTTTTTTTTGCTATTAAGAAAATCCAGACAGGTACCTGAATAGTCAAATTCAACATGTAGATAACAAAGCTGCATGACCCAGCCCCAGAAATTGTCAGACCACCCATTCTTTTGACAAGTGAAATCAGCCAAGTCAAGACATTTCAGCCAGAAACTGTGGCTGCTCCCTCTGATGGAAAAAACCGCTTCAATCCAGGCTGTGCCAATGCAGCCCCAGACATAAAGGTGATGAAGAGCTGTTTTCAAAGCCCAAAGTCTTGCCTCAGGACCATTTAGAAAACACTGCTGGCTAGGGAGCCATCATACACACAAGTCAATGAAATATTACCCTTAATTGAGTGGGCCATTTGAGAATGCAACCAAGAGTGTGTCCAAGGAGTCAGCACTCCCCTTTACAACTCCCTAAGCCCCTCCTGGGCTAGTATCCATTTAAAGAAAGAGAAAAAAAGACCACTTTCATCACTTAAGTGTAAATGAATCAAAGTATGCTATGGATAGTGGAGCAATCAGCTTCCCCTAATGATTGATCTGTTAAAGGAAATGAAGGGCTATTCATTCCAGACATGGTGCTCCTAAAGCACACTGCTGGGTCATGGGTTCATGACTCCCCAAAATTCCACAGACACAGGATGATATTCAGGAATCCAGCTGGGATGAAGGATACAGGAGAACTGTGGCCTATAAAAATGAGAAAGCTTTGCAAGTATCAGATCTAATCACCAAGGGCAAGCGAACTTGATTTCTAAGTCATTATTCAAATTTTCACTTAGAAGACTCTTGGAGAAGCCACTTCTGGAAAAAACAGGTACTCAATACTAAAGAGGCATACTAAAGTCAGCATTAGCAAACTGGTTTGCTTTCTTTGAACCAAATAGTGTTTTGTTGTTTTTAAATAGTTGTCAGTATTTAAAAAACAGTATGTTTCGGAATTTTGCATCTCTTGAAGATCATCTGATCCTTTGTTTCTACATGGAGAGAGTCAGCTGCAGCTGAGCAGCAGTCACCTCTTCCTACAGTCCCCATGGTCTCCACCTGGCCTCCTTGACACACGTGTGTTAGCGTGGCTTTCAGACACTGACTTTGCAACTGTCATCATGAAGTTGCTCTGATGCCGGTATAGATATCAGTACAGAAACCAATCTGATCCTCTGAGCCTGAATAAGGATATATGTTATAGACTGAATATAAATAAAAATTCATCTCCAATTGGCTTGACATGAGCCCTCACCTAAAAGAAGCCTCATGCTGGGTGGTGACAAATTGGCTCATTCAGATATTCTCTCTTGGAAAGTGTGACTCATCTACGATGTAGCCTGAGCTAGCTCTCAGTTTTCCATAAGATCTGTTGTACATCCAAGCGTTAAAAGTATCAGAATCCTTGCTCACTGAGGGTCACTAAACTTCACAATAAATTCCTATTTCTGAAGGTAGTCCAAGTTTATCTCTTTTTAGTAATATTAAAGACAAAAATATATGCCTTCTGCATATCTCAAAGCTCACCATCATGGGATGATACTGTTGTTGAGAAAACATAGCAGAAAAGGGATAAGTAGGGCCTCTGGACTCTAAATGGCTAATTTGAATCCCCATTCTAGCCTTTGCTAATCGATTTTACGCAGGTCTCTTTACCTCCCTGAGCCACTGACTCCTCTTATGCAAAATGAGATTAGTATCTACATGACAGAAGATTGTAGTAGTTGTAGTAATTAAAGTAATGCATGTAAAACACTTAACACAGTACTTGTTTATATATATATAAACATATAGAATATATAACATATATTCTATAATTATAAGCTTAAAAACAAAATCTACAAATGAAAACTTTCACCTATAACTTGTTTAAATCCTTCACTTTAGTTTTCTCTTTCCTACCACGGGCTATCCATATATAACTTGTATATCCTTACATTTTCTACTTGTGTCCCGAGAACTCCTTTCTCACTGGTATGTTCTTCTCTTTTCCTCTGCATTTAATTGACTAAATCCATATATGAAGGCTTAATTCAAGTTATACTTTTCCAACAAAGCCTTCTCTAACCATCCCAACTATAGAATGAACTCCTATTCATCTGTAATCTAACCTGTGAATTGGTAGATATTCCAAAACTGTCCAGATGGTTGCAATGAAAATAATATTGTTGTTCACTAGCACAGCAACCTGAAAGTGGCAACAAGAAAGAATGATGTCTACTTTTCCTCCTCCCATCACGAGCAGTATCTGGAACTGTATATGACATGGATGCTTCTCATTGCTCAAAAGTTTAGAGGCATTTCACCTCAAAATTCCCTGTAATAAAGTCTTTATACTAATAGCAAATGTCTGCTTCATAATCACTGTAGCTACTGATCCAGATATGGCAAAATTGTAGGTTATTAAAATAAGAATTTTTAAAATCTCTGCTGGAGAATAAAGCAATGAAACAGAGTCAATAGGACTAGTTGCTAAATTCATTTCAGGGTTTGAAGAAAAGAGCAACAGAGGATGATTCCTAGGTCTGGAGATTAAACCACTGAATGAACAGTGGGCTCTTTCTAATACAAGAGACACTGAGGGAGATATGGGAAATTTCATGGGAGTTATAAGGAAATCAAGAGTTCTGGCCACATTAAATTATAGGTGCCTATCAGACATCTAAATGGACCAATGTGAAGGCAAGTGAGGAGAAATATAAAAGTTTGAAATATAAATTTGTGAGTTATTACTCTAGAGATGATATTCAGAGCCATGGTACTGGATCAGGTTACCTAAGGAGTAAAGATGGAGAAAGGAAAAAAAGAAAAGAAAAAGAGGGCTGAAGAAAGCACTCTAGAGGCAGCTAGCCAGTGTAAGAAGAGGTAGCCAGCGAGGTATGAGGAACATCAAGAGACCGTGGCATAGTGCAAGTCATGTGGAGGAAGGAGGAGGAGTGGTCAGCTGTGACAAACACTGACGACAGGATAAACAAAATGAAGCTTGACTATCAGTCATTTAATTTAACAAATGGCAGTCTGAGCTGTGAAGATTAAAGCATGATTAGACAGAAAGGAGAGAATGATAGATACAATACAGTAAAATCTTCTGAGATGTTTAGTATAAAGGAAAGCAGCTATATGTGTGGTTCAGTCTTCAATTAAGCACAGTCGCTCAGTCGTGTCCGACACTTTGCGACCCCATAAATTGCAGCACGCCAAGCCTCCCTGTCCATCACCAGCTCTGGGAGTTCACCCAGACTCATGTGCATCGAGTCATTGATGCCATCCAGCCATCTCATCCTCTGTCATCCCCTTCTCCTCCTGCCCCCAATCCCCCCCAGCATCAGAGTCTTTTCCAATGAGTCAGCTCTTCACATGAGGTGGCCAAAGTATTGGAGTTTCAGCCTCAGCATCAGTCCTTCCAATGAACATCTAGGACTGGTCTCCTGTAGGATGGACTGATTGGATCTCCTTGCAGTCCAAGGGACTTGCAAGAGTCTTCTCCATCACCACAGTTCAAAAGCATCAATTCTTCAGTGCTCAGCTTTCTTCACAGTCCAGCTCTCACATCCATACATGACTACTGGGAAAACCATAGCCTTGACTAGACGGACCTTTGTTGGCAAAGTACTATCTCTGCTTTTTAATATGCTATCTCGGTTGGTCAAAACTTTCCTTCCAAGGAGTAAGCATCTTTTAATTTCATGGCTGCAATCACCATCTCTAGTAATTGTCCACAAAGGGCAAAAGTCAAAGCAGGAAGACCAATTGGAGGTTATTAAAACTATCTAAGTGATAAGACATGGTGACCTCTCAGGTATAAGATGGTTATCCAATTCCACTAAAACCTAACACCCATGGCGGATTCATGTCAATGTATGGCAAAACCAATACAGTATTGTAAAGTAAAATAAAGTAAAAATAAAATTAAAACAAAACAAAAAAAAAACTAAAAAGGTAAAGCAGCTTTGCTGCCAACATTTTGGCATAATGGAGGAGTTGAGGGCATAATGGTTGCTTTTTTTAAAAGACAGAATTAAAAGTATTAGAAATAAGGAGAACTTCACATTATCTAATCAACCATAATTGTCAGTCAACTGCCATTTTCCACGTGAAGACTACAGAGATGAAATTATGTGTCCAAGGATGGGATGTATCTGTGTAGAAACAAAATTAGAAACTGGAATGCCCTATTTAGTACTCTCTCCTCACAGCACAAGCTCCCTCGTGTAGGAAGCTACAGCACATCAAAACTCCATTCAACCAAAATCAAGAGGGAGAAATTTTTGCTTCATGGAGGCAAACATTTTAAAGTAAAGGTTAAGAATACGAGCTTTAGGCTCCAGTTCACACTTGGCCAATTATTATCTACCTCACCTTGGCCAATTTACTTGCCTCCTCTAAACCTCAGGTTTTGCATTTATGAAGTAGGATAATAATCATACCTGCTTCATAGGGTTTTTATGAGAATGAACCAAACTGACGTTCATAAAGTCATAATGCCAGACATGCAGTAAGGACTTCATGAAGATAGGTATTAGTATGACTCTTTGTCTTATTATCTCTAGTAATTCAGATATAAATCCAGAAGCCAAACTCAAATCCTTGTGAAGAATCTTAATAATTGAGAATGATTAGGAAGCGATAGCCCAAGGAAAGAAAAGATCAGGACCAAAGTCATCAAGGTGGTGGTGTGGGTCGTATTTGAGGAAGAGTAAAACAGAAAACAGTGACAAAACTTTATTTATGGGCCTAAATCATAGATAGCAAAAAGGAAATTCGAGTTCACATAGATAAGTTTAATTTTTTGGAAAATGCTAATCTATCACATCTGGGGATTTTTCCATGATTCACAAAGCACAGCTATGAGTATTTGATTCCCCAACCCTGCAAGATAAACTAGGCAATTAGTCATTACTGTGCCCATTTTAGAGATAAACAAATGAGGCTAAGAGTGATTAAGAAAATTATTCAAGGGTTTGAAATATAATAAGTGCCAGAGCCCAGACTAAAGCTCAGATCTTCAGAATTTTCCATTTAGGTGTCTGATTACTTGAGGGAGCCTAAGCACAGCTTCTGTAGCATTTGATGATTTTATGATGTGCTTTGGGATTTATGGATGTTACTTTGTTGCTACCTCTCCACCTCATAATCTACCATGGTAGTATCTGCCTTTTGTCTATGAAACATATAAAAGCACCCAGAGGTTGTTAAGTGGTGGGTGCATCCAATAAACACATAAATCATAAAAATACAAAAAGCATATGATGACTGGTTTCCTTTCTGACAAATCTGTTTCCTTCCTGACAAGAGATGCTGCCCTGTGGTTCCTCATGTGGGGAAATAAATGTCATCAGTTATCAGCCATTTAGTATTATGACTTATATGCACCTGGAGTCCTGGGGGGGATTTAAATTTCATATTGAAGAACATAATTTATGAGAGCTGGCCTAGCTCAGCACATAGGCAAAGTCAGTGGGTTCCTTTAAGGTGTTATTTGAGAATACTTAAAAATGTCTCTCCGGTCCCCAGAATATTTTCTCTCACTATCTTGACAATCTCTAAAATTTCTACCTTTATGCAGTTCTTTGGACTAAGTTATTAAAGGTCCTTCCTTCATTATTCCAAAAATATCTGTTGCACTATGACATCTCAGATACTGTTCTAGGTGTTGAAGATACAGCTGTAAGCAAGACAAAGATCTTACCCTCATGGACCATTTATGCCATTGAGGGGTGGAAGGGTAGATAAAAGGCAGGGTTGGGAGACAGGAAATAAGTAAATACATAGAATGTTGTTAAAAGTTTCCATTAAGCAAATATCAATTATGGTACCTACTATATGCAAAGTTATCATAGGTCTTGAGAGAGTTTACACAGAAAGTTATTCAGTTCAGTTCAGTTCAGTTCAGTTACTCAGTCGTGGCCAACTCTTTGTGACCCCATGAATCACAGCATGCCAGGCCTCCTTGTCCATCACTAACTCTTGGAGTTCACTCAGATTCAGGTCCATTGAGTCCGTGATGCCATCCAGCCATCTCATCCTCTGTCGTCCCCTTCTCCTCCTGCCCCCAATCCCTCCCAGCATCAGAGTCTTTTCCAGTGAGTCAACTCTTCACATGAGGTGGCCAAAGTATTGGAGTTTCAGCTTTAGCATCAGTCCTTCCAATGAACACCCAGGACTGATCTCCTTTAGAATGGACTGGTTGGATCTCCTTGCAGTCCAAGGGACTCTCAAGAGTCTTCTCCAACACCACAGTTCAAAAGCATCAATTCTTCAGTGCTCAGCCTTCTTCATAGTCCAACTCTCACATCCATACATGACCACAGGAAAAACCATAGCCTTGACTAGGCGGATCTTAGTCGGCAAAGTAATATCTCTGCCTTGAATATGCTATCTAGGTGGGTCACACATACAGGTTTTGAACCTTTAAACTCTGAATTGTTATTTTTTAAGCTATCTTTTTATTATTCATTTCTAGTTTATTTCCATCATGGTATTAGAACATACTTTAACATAATTTCTATTCTTTTAAGTTTTAGATGTGTTTATGGCCCAGATTTGGAGAAGGGAATGGCAACCCACTCCAGTATTCTTGCCTGGAGAGTCCCATGGATGGAGCAGCCTGGCGGGCTACAGTCCATGGGGTCGCACAGAGTCGGACACAACTGAGTGACCAGCACACGTGNCATAATTTCTATTCTTTTAAGTTTTAGATGTGTTTATGGCCCAGATTTGGAGAAGGGAATGGCAACCCACTCCAGTATTCTTGCCTGGAGAGTCCCATGGATGGAGCAGCCTGGCGGGCTACAGTCCATGGGGTCGCACAGAGTCGGACACAACTGAGTGACCAGCACACGTGGCCCAGAATATAGTCTGTCTTGGTGACTGTGATGTGTGAACTTCAGAAGAATATGTATTGTCTTATTGGGGAGTTAATTACTTTATCAGTAGTAATGTCTCTTTATTCCCGGTGCTGCTGCTTGCTTAATCTAAATTTAATATAGTTACTTAAACTCTTTTTGGATTATTGTATGTCTTCTTCCATTTCTGTACTTTGTGTCATTATTAAAGTTGGTTTCTTATAGAGAAAAAAAAAAAACCACATAACTTTCCTTCCAAGGAGTAAGTGTCTTTTAATTTCATGGCTGCAATCACCATCTGCAGTGATTTTGGAGCCCAAAGAAGAAAGTTATTAGAATAATTTAATTTGTCAGATTAGTCAGCCAGTCACTAACAACCTCAAAGAAATTCAGATACTATCAAGCCCTGTACAGTTTCTGGTCTCTCTACATCTCCCCTCCCTGTCCCTGAAATCATCTGGTACCACTTCATCTCTAGGACCAGTCAGTTCTCACCATTCATGGATGGACAGGTTTTAAGCAATTCCAGTATCCAACTCTTGGGAACTCCTCAAATTACCCTGAGCTTCCCTCAATTGCTCAAAAAATATTCTTGAGTGTCTATTATGGATTAAAGGTTAGAGATACAAAGATGCATGAGATAATCCCTACTCTAAAGACCTTACAGCCTCTACCAAGAAGAGAGACAAATGAAAAATGAATTATAGCCCAGATGCTGAAGCCCTATTATTACTCAGATTTCCCTGCTATTCCTTCTAAATAAATTTACCATCTAGATTTCCCCTGGTCCAGAGAAGTGCTGTCCAGTAGAATTTTCTACAGTGATGGAAACATTCTAAATGTATGCTGTCAAATACAGTAGCCACTTACCACATTTTGAGTTGAATTGTGACAAGTGCAACCAAGGAACTGAATGTTCTATTTTATTTTAATTAACTTAAATTTAAGTCTAAGTAACTATATGGAGCTAGAGGCTACCATATTGGGACAATTAAAGTCTAGAATTATGCATGTTGTCAGGATGAGCAAGTCTTGATATGAGCTCTTAGAATCCAGATTCTGTGAGGATATAGTTCCCATGAGCATATAGTTCTGCTAGTTCCCAGTCATCAAAAATGTTGCCATTTTCCCAGAAGTTTGCTTGGACTTTTCTACTTGGAGGACATTTTTTCTCCATACTGTGATTCATGACCCAGGCACCTTTCATCTTATAGTTCCATATCATCCCCAAGGGCCTCAGAGGCCTCTATATGTAAGCTGTAGATGGGAAGAGAGTAAGCAGAAAATGCACACTGACTTCTTGAAAAAGCCAGATAGAAAGGGTTTCTCTCCCCTTCCACTGAAGAAATAGTCATGTGGCCATATTTGGATTCAAAGGAAGCTGGGAAATGTGTAGGCAACTGCCTCCCGATGATAGCTGCATTCTATGGAAAGAGGATAGCAAATTTCTGGTGGACAGCTATCCATCCTTGTAACAGTCAGCACTAGCCCTCTATTGGGATTTTGGAGTTGAGTTGGGGAAAGCACCTAACACATGGCCCCAAGTAAAAGCTACTGCTCTGTCAGTGAAAACAGGAATGGCATTAATAAAAGTGTCACCAAACTCAATTTTTCAAACAGGAATTCAGAGAGTAAATTTGTGGCAAACATCTATGGACAAAATGTCCTTCATAGTTAAGCAGAGAATGTCCCCTTTCTTGTGAATGAGAGAAAGCTTCCCTATTTTCACTGGTTCTGCTCATACTAGACCTTCAACTACCCTCATTTACCAGAAAGTGTGCTGACGGCCCCAGCTGTGACCATCCCCTCTCCAGCCTCCATGATCAGCTTCAAAAGGGCCAGACCTTTGGATAGCTGGAGTTCAATTGGAGGGGAGAATTTAAGAAGTGTGAAATAAAATGTTACTTTCACCTTCTTCGCCCTGAAATGCTAAAGCTGTACATGTCATAACAGGAGAGAAAGTTTGAATATTTGTGATTTATGGTTTTTATTTTTGTTTTGGCAGCTTCAGCTTCAGAGGTTTCCTCGATGGTGAGACCACATAGAATGCATTGCTCTGTTGTCAGGATCATGAATTACAGTTGTATTGATGACACTGGAACAGTGTTATATGAGTATCTTTCCATGAATAAATACAATGTAAGCCGCATATTTCTTGTTGTTTATTAGAATGGCCTGAATCACTAAAGCAGAAACATTCCTATGCCAGACAATTCTTCCCTAGTAATTTCACTGTTCCTTTACTGCAAGAGAAATTAGATTATGAATACGTACACTCACCTCTGTAATCATGTTAACACTAAAAACTGTGTATAAATTTACATTATGAAAAGTGATCAATGATGCCATTGCTATTACTCTGTAGAGAATAGAATCCATTTGCTAGAATTGTTGTGAGATATAAATAATATATAAAAAGCACCTAGCACAATTTCTAATACATAATAAGCACTTATTAATATCAGCTTTAATTATTATAATTAGGCTATATAGTGGACATATATAACCCTTTTGGATACTAACACTTCAGTTTTCTTTTGAGAAACATTTCTACACTAATATCAACCTATGTAGTTGGCAGTGGAGAACTATCATGATCCCCAGTCTCCCGTGCTAAACTTGATCAAATAGTGAGTGACTGACCAGTTCAGGGATTGGTAGGTGATCCATGCCAAGTCACAAAAGCAGCCCCTGGGGAGCTGCTGAAACCAATGAAAGAAAAGTGGCCTAGGATTTCTGTTATCTTCCTAGCTGGTAGAAATAAACTTAGAGCAGTCAAGGATCAACCTGTGGTGACGGTGAACACACAGATAAAGCCAACAGAAAGGAAAGAAATTCTAAGAGACGGAGAGAGAACGAGCCCTCAAGATAGTAGTTAGAACTCTGGGCCTGAAGAATTTCCCTCTCCCCTAAACAATTTCCACCCTTCTCTAGACCTTATTTGCATGGGATTTTATCATTGTCAACATAAAAAAGGTTAAAAAAGAGAGAGAGAGAGAGCTATTAGGAGAATTTAATAATCAACAGGCATCTTTTATAAGTGAGAGCATATGAATAATAACTAAAATATAAAATTTACAATTGTTTTAAAATTTACAGAGGACTTTCATATGTTACCACATATATTGGGTTATTAACATAAGCTGATACAACAGATAAACTTTAAAAGCTTAGCACATAAAGGTTTATTTCTCATTCTCATCACAGTCCACAAGACCTAGGTATAACAGATAGCCCTTTTCCACCTTGTTGCTATACATTCTGGAACACATGGTCCTCGTGGCAGGGAATGAGACTGCTGGAGGATCACACACGAGGACGTATAAGCCCAGTCATGTAAATAGCATACATCACTCCTGCCAGACTCAGTCACATGGCTCCAACTTAACTACAAGGAAGGCGGGGAAGTGTAATCTTCCTGCTGCTGCTGCTGCTAAGTCACTTCAGTCGTGTCCGACTCTGTGTGACCCCATAGACGGCAGCCCACCAGGCTCCCCCATCCCTGGAATTCTCCAGGCAAGAATACTGGAGTGGGTTGTCATTTCCTTCTCCAATGCATGAAAGAGAAAAGTGAAAGTGAAGTCGCTCAGTCTGTCCGACTGTTAGCGACCCCATGGACTGCAGCCCACCAGGCTACTCCGTCCATTGGATTTTCCAGGCAAGAGTACTGGGGTGGGGTGCCGTTGCCTTCTCCGGTAATCTTCCTATAGGCTCACAAAGAGGAAATAGCATGGTGAATGTGACATTATGTTTGCCACATCTCCTTTTATTTGTTCCATTAGCTCCCCTTACCAGACAAGAACCCAGGAGTCTGGATCCAAATTGAATTAATGGGTCCCAGGAGTCTATCTGAGGTACAAGCTCAAGTTGATTACAGAATTTGAAACTAAGGTTAGTGAGGGGCAACATCCCAGAGTGAAACTAAACGTAACCTGCCAATCTAAAGAAGTCAGAGGGAGGTAAAAGAAATCAAGTACAAATTCATAGGATGGATCCAGAGAAAGCAGATCCTGATCAGAAAAAACAAAGTGGAGGCTTTGAGGTATAGTCTGTAGGAATTCCTCAACTATGAAAATAGACATGGTCTCTTTTTCTAAAGGGCAAGAAGCTTCCACCAAGCAGAAGAGCATGGGTACTCATAGTATATTCTTGACATAGGCAGGGTGGATATTCCTAATCCTCTCTGACGGTGACGCTCACAGAGGTGAGGAATTTGCCCAAAGTCATGCAGCTGGTAAAATGTAAAAATAAGATTGAAACCAAGTCTCTAACATTCAATTCATGATGCAGCAGTTGGACTATTAAACCCATTCAGCCCTTTCCACTCTCTCTGCCCTCAGTTAATCCATGTGCCTGTTGATAAGTAAGAAAAGGAGGCAACTGATCCAAGATGTTCAAGTTTCTACTTAGCCAGGAATGTGTTGGAATTTCCACATCTCCTTTTATTTGTTCCATCAGCTCCCCTTACCAGACAAGCAGGAGCCCAGGGGTCTGGACCCAAACTGGACTAATGAGTCCCAGGAGTCTATCTGGGGTACCAGATCAGGAGCTGATTACAGAATTTGAAACTAAGGTGAGTGTCACAGAGTCTGTGACTGTGTTCCTTCTTTCCTTGTTTGAAATAGTATGTGAGCTTTCACTGTCCCTGAGTCCTGGGGGCTGAGTTGGGTATATTAGCCCTGTGTCCTCTCTGCTCTTGTAAATCCCTCTGTTAGTATCTGTCACAGAGTGCTGTGATGGCCCAGTCAGCTGTCTGCATCCCCCTGTCTGCGATGGCAGAAGTGATGCCTGTCTAAAACTCACTGATGCCCGCCAAGACCTAGCATAGGACCTGGCACACAGGTAGGCATTCAATAAATATTTATTGAATTAATGAATGAATGAATGATCAAATAACATTTCTTCCATGGTTCTAGAATTTCTATCTGAACTACAATTATTTAGCTCTCTCCCTAGACTCTAATCTCTATGAAGCCAGGTATCCAACTGCCAGAATCTCCATGAGTATAGTCCCTACAGTGCAGTTTCCAGCACAGTGAAGATACTCAGCATGTATATGTGTGGAAGCATATGCGAGAAAAATAGCTATAGCAATTTTTTTAACAATTTCTATAGCTAGATTTTATACTTATAGTAAGCTTTTCATAAATCAGCCCTACTTGTACCACTTTCTTTAAACTCTTTTCTGGCTGCTTATTTTGCTTTTAGTGTCCAGACAAAACTCCTTAAAATTACCTCCCCTCCAGAGCCTGCTTGGAGCCCTAACCAGGATAGGCTAGTATCTGTGAGTCACAAACCTTGAGATTCTGATGGGAGCTATGGCCCCCTCCTCCTTGGGAGGGGGGGGCAGGAAACAGTCATATGTTCATTTACGAGGATATTTTTTGCATGCAATTTTATAAGGTTGATGAATTCTCTGATGTCTAATCCTGGGCCCTCCTGGGGCCCATAACCCCAGGTTGGAGGTATCTCAGCGGCCCACCTAATCAGTCCTCAGAGTGAAGAGAGAGGTCAGTTCTGCCAAGGGCCTCCCTGCAGTTCCTCAAATACCAGGAAGCCCACCCTAACCTGAGTGCTAGTTCTGTTAGTTAGCAATTTAGAATGACTTTTCAGAGCAAGCCCTCAGTCTCCCATGATACTTGTCTGACAACCCCTTAATCTTGGCAAGAGCTGCGTTAAACCAACCTGTCATCGTCATTGCCACACACAGTGGCAGCTCAGAGAAAGACACACACTCACTCAAAGCAGACTGTACAAACCGTTAAGAAAAAACTAGAATTTGGGGGGCCTCTTGATCTATAATAAGCACTCAGGAACAGACAGACAGGGCATGCCAAGAGGCACTGGGCCAAATTCAGGCTTGAGGAAGCCTGCTTCCATCCTAGGAGCTGTCAGGAGTCTTCAAAAGGAATGTTTAAACAATCACTACTCTCAAAACTCAGGTCCATGCCCCATCGGATTAAAACAAAGGAATGGAACCTTGAAATAAAAAAGTGTCAGGGGAAATTTGCTGAGAATGGGATTTATTTTGACAAATTCAAAGAGCCCTGTGATTACCTTGGTTCTAGAGAAACTGTTTTGTCAGTTACTTTTGTGACCTATGATATTCTAGACCCTTTCAAAAGAAAACGTGAAATTAGATTCATCTGATACCCAAAACTATTTTGGAAACCTAAAGGACAGGAAAACAACAACAATAGAAAAGCATGACTGGTCAAGCACCTCTTCTGGGTTAACCCTTTAATGAAATCCATAGTTTATGAGATAACTATTGTGATACTTGTGAACTATCATTTTCTGGTCCTTTATTGTGTGCTAAGTACTTTTAAATTATTTTTCAAATACTTATTGAGACTGGTAGTTCGATTGCAAAATTGGCCCTAATTCTTCATCCTCCCACCCTGAGCAAAGTGACCTGATCATGACCCTAGGCTTTTGCAGGCAACTCACTTTGGCCAGTGGGATATTAGCAGATATAAAACAAGTAGAGACTTGAAAAAGCATTTCCACCTGCATCCTGGTACCTCTCCCATTACTGTGAAAATGAGCTTGGACTAGCATTCTACAGGAGGAGGGCTCTGTGGAATAGAACCAAGTTGCCCTAGGCACCATAGACAACAGTAAGCTGACTCTCAGACCCACGAGCAAGCCCAAGACAAGACCAGCAGACCTACCTAGCCAACATCCAACTAACACTTGACATGTGAACAATCAGCTCACACATTACTGCTTGCTATTGTATACCATAAAAGTTTTGTAAATAGCTGTTACACGGCATCATGGCAATAGATAGCTGATACACCAGCTATGCACTGAGCACTAATCTAAAACATGGTATATAAGATAAAATGAGTAAGGCCCTTCTTGCATTCTAGACTATGTTGCCTAATTAAAAATGTATAATAACTTTATAAAATAAAAGCTATAGTCCCATTTACACATGAGGAGAGCAAGGCATAAAATGACTACATTACTTGCCCAAGGCATTGTTGTTTAGTCACTAAATCATGTCCAACTCTTTTCTGATTCCATGGACTATAGCGTTCCAGGCTCCTCTGCCCATGGGATTCCCCAGGCAAAATGACTAGAGTGGGTTACCATTTCCTTCTCCAGGGGATCTTTCTGACCCAGGGATTGAAACCACATCTCCTGCATTGGCAGGTGGGTTCTTTACTAATGAGCCACAAGGGAAACCCACCCAAGAAATTACAACCAGCAAATAGAGCCAGGATTCCATTTCAAGCTCTATGATGTGGTGGATAAGATGAATAATTATCTGAAAGGTGAGAATAATGAGAACACATACCACAAGAATTACTGTGAGGATTATGTGAGATCATGCATGTCCAAGAGCTTAGCAGAGGGCTCTGTACATAGGAAACTCAAGAAGGTCTTGTCATGGATAACACTGTTTCTGTTGTCATTATTATCCTGGCTGCTGTTGCTGTGATAGTGTCAGAACCCAGAGCCTCTTTAAGCAGTTCTCTATCATTGGATTGCCTCTGGTCTAGTTTCCTGTCCTTTCTGCCTAAACAGTATATAGATAAGACTGACTGACAAGCCTGGTAAATGTCACTCCTTCTTTTCATAGGGAAATGATCAACTTTAATAACCTTTATCCGTCTGAACTCAGAGCAGGTTATTGGCCATCTCTGATAGATTCACAACTGAAGGAGGGTGTCAAACCACTCTGCTTATTTAACTAAGCATGCAGTCCTTCTAAGTTAGCACCTTCTTCATGGGATTATTTTGAGGAATAAATGAGCAGAGCATTTCCAGTCCTTGCAAAATCTGGCAAAGAGTGAATACTCAATAGTAATGATGTAAACTGTGATAGTTAATGTTACATGTTCACTGAAGTAATGAAGGGAATCCCACAAATATGTACCCCTTTGACTTTTTCAAAATTCTTGGAAGACCGTTTGCTCACAAGATTTTTGTAAACAGTTCTGAGAAGCAGGCAAAGTGGAGTCTTCCCTGTCTCACAATTAAAGAAACAGAAACTCAGAGAGTGTTTGGTCATTTCCAGAGGCTACATACTAGGAAGGGTTAAAGTCAGTCTAGAATCAGGGATCCTCTGAAGCCCTGTCATCTTTCCTCCAAGTCCTCCTGGCTCCAAACTACACCTGGCCCTGACAAAATTGCCATGTGGACAGCATTTACTTATCTCAGGCTTCGATTAAGGACTTTCTTTGCATAGAGATACACACCAGAGGCCCCCAGTTCATTCTGTGGAGTCACCTAACACCCCGTGACTGGTACTAGAATGTAACCATGTCTTGTGAGCAAACTATAGGCTTCCCAAGAAAGAAGGGACAGGGAGAATCATCCAGTGGACAATTCGCACACATACCCTGGAGTGAGACATGGAAATTTGAATCCTGGCTCTATCATGTAACAGTGTGGGCAACCTCTTAACCTGGATAGTTTCAATACTGACAAGTAGGGTAATACTGACACTTTGGGATAGAAATTTCTTTGCAATGAGGAGATGACCTGTGCATTATAGGATATTTTCCAGCAAAACTAGCCTCTACCCACTAGATGCCAGTAGCACACCCAAGCCCTACTCCCAGCTGCGACAACCAAAACTGTCTTCAGACTACCAGTTGCCCTCTTTGGGAATCGGGGGACAAAATCACTCTCATATGAGAATCACTGACTTAGCCTCTCTGAGCTTCAATGCCCTCAACTATAATCTTAAGACGATAATGATAAAGATGTGTACTTCATCAGGCTCTGAGGGTTGATGAGATACTTGTATACTGGTGTGGCATAGGGCCTGGCACACAGTTAGATGATCAATAAATATTACATGATGTTATTATTACAGTATCAACCAAGGAATAGAGATCTTTGTAAGAGCCCCATTAGCTTACCAAATTTTGAGTTGAAAATTCAATTCAGCAAATAGGTATTGAAGGTCCATCTCTACAGGTATTTTGCCAACTACTGGGAATTACAGGTTGAATAAGATTTAAACCCCATTCTCAAGGAGCTCCCTACCAAATGGGAAGCTCACAATCCAGGTCTGGTTCAAATTCTAGCTCTCCCACTTCCAAGAGTGACTTATGGCAACTTGGCCACATTTGCAAGAGTCTTTATTATCTCATCTCTAAAATGGAGATAGTAATAAAAACTCCTAAGAGAGTAAGCTCCTAACCATTAAGCTACACTGTCTCTCAACAACACCCATGCCTCCCAGCTTCCTGTCTGATTTTTTCCCCTCACCATACTGCCTGCAGCAGAAAGAATAAGTTCATAGCATTCCCCAACGGAAGATGCTATTTCCTTCCTGTGAACATCCATAATCCTCTAAGAGGTGACTGGGGTCTGAGCCCTGGGCTCAGACTTGAACTCATGGCCTTCAAAAAGTCACTGCACTTCTCTCATCCATCAGTTTATTCACCTCTGCGATGGGGATAACAATGGTGCCTACTTCGTCGGGCTCTTAGGATAAAGTGAGATCTCTCATGTAAAACACAACAGAAAGCCCGGCACAGAGGAAGTACAGGAAACCCTGTCACCATGGCAATGATGGTGTTGAGAAGGGGAAGAGAATGCTGACCAAAACGAGGAGGAGGAAGATGTGGCTCGCCATGGTCTGATCCAATAGCCTTTTGTGAGCTGACACAGAAACCCCAAACTCAGTCTCCCTCCCAGACCCTGGGGCATAACCTGCAAACCTTTCAGCACCAAAACCTCTTCTCCTCCCCAGGCCCTCCTGGGCCAAATGTAACAGCTTTTTTTTTGCAAGCTCTCACCAAACAATTCAAGTGGATTAAAATATGTATGTATATATTTATGCAGACAAGACAGACAGAAAGCGTAACTTCTAGTTAGAGCCTAAATTTCCTGCCTCCAAAGCCCAGCTGGATAGCAGGAGTTCTAACAGAAAACAGCCACACAATTAGCTGGAGTTCTGTAGCTGTCTGCAGCGGACTGCTTACGCCGTTGTCTCGATAGGTGGTCTCCCAGTTCATCAGTTCATAAATAAGTAATTTGAAATGTGTTCCTGAGGGAAATTTTCCTCCTGCTCTCCCCAACAGACTGTACTCATCAGTTTTCCTGTTCTCCAGGTAGCTGCCGTCCTCATTTATAATGGCCAGAGGAACTACGCTGTTCTAATTCCTGCTTCATTACATTGTCTAATGCGAGCTTTCACCAGCCTTGCACTCTACATTTCTTTATATTGATAAGAAAAAATAAAGGGTTGCATATATTATTTGTAGCTATGCTAGTGGTTTAAGTGTAATATTTTTACATACAAAACAAGATGGACAAGTGGAGCTCTGGACAGAGGTTTGGAAATGTTAATCAGCTCTCAAGAGGCACATATGTGTGCATACACGGAGTACACAAACCACAAACACCACCAACCATCACCTGCCTTTTACCTCTTGTACCTTGGCTCCCGCACACAGCACACATTTAGACTGGCAGATATTTTTGTACACATCTTGATGCATTGTTTCAGCCCTATATTTTTTTCCACTCGAAAAAATGTACAACCAGATCAAAAGCACCTGGTGACTTAGGAAAACCAGGGTCCCCCACTGGCGAAGCTAATGGAGTCACTAATTTGCCTGGCCAATAAAACCAATGATTTCTGTACTAAAAGCCTTTGAGTGAAGCCTCCAGGGCTTGCTCCAGGGGTAATGGAGAGGGGCTAGTTTCCTCTTAGCCAATAACCTAATTATTTTTTTAAAGCACTAACTGTACCTTTCATTATAATAATGCATATAATTGATTTTACTGATTATGTCTTTCATGGCCTCTATTAGTCACTGGGAACTATATTTACTTCTTTTTGTTGTTTTTATGATTATTTAGCTTTGGAGTCTCATAATAGGTAATTAATAAAATATGTTAATCTGAGAGTAATTTACCTAATGAGATCTACAGGAATGCTTTTCTCTCCTGAAAAACGAATTCTTCCAAAGGCTTTTGTGAAAGAAAAGGCTTTCCTGTGAAATCTTGGCACAATCTGAAACCTAAATTCAGATGTACTCAATTTCTTTTCCTAGCCTCTGAAAGCTAAAGAATCCCATCCAAAGGATTTAAAAGTGAAAGTCAAAGACTATCCGGTTTCAGAGAAAACTCTCCCCTTCTCTGGGCTGGTTGTATAATCAACACTCTCTCCCTCAGTGACCACCATGTTAACCGTGAATGGAGTTGGCGCTCCAGCTATCAGATGGCTCTGTAAGAATAAGACTATCATTTAGGAAGAGAGTAAGATTATTGTGATGCAAGAAAAACAAAACCAAAAGGGTGAGATGAAGAGAAGAAAGAAAAGAAAAGGGGCTAAACAAGGACAATCTTTTGACTACAGGAGACTTTCAACATACAACACATCACATGGTGAGAGAAGATGACAAAAATCTAGCCTGAGCTCCCCTTGGCAGGAGCAATTCACCTAGACCTGTGAGATGGGCCCTGTACGGAGGAGCTCATTCTCTGGGATGCTGGTCAGACAGGACAAAGGATGTATGCAAGAGAGTGGTGCTTCCCACTGCGTGTCTGGAAGGAGACAGATCTGGCTCACGTGCAGTTCTGCACCTGGGACTCGATAGCCTCAGTCATGTCGTTTCTTCTCTCTTCACCATATTACCTTTCATCTGCAAAATGGGGAGTGGACAACTGTACTACCCCCATCAGATCCATAAAACTGATGGAGACATATCTGTAATGACGGCAAACAGAGCTTGGTATTCACTGGGGTTTCTCAACCTCAGTAAGACTGTCCTGGTGGTCCAATAATTCTCTGTTGATGGCAGGGCGGGGGGCAGGGCAGGAGTTGCATTATATTTTGTACAGTGGCATCTCTGCTTCTAGCTAGTGGGTGCCAATAGCACTCCTCTTTCCTCAGTTGTGGCAATCAAGATTGCATCCAGATATTCTCAAATATAGGAGATCAAACAAATCAATCCTGAATATTCATTGGAAGGACTGATGTTAAAGCTGAAGCTCCAATATTTTGGCCACATGATGCAAAGAGCTGACTCACTGGAAAAGACCCTGATGCTGTTAAAGACTGAGGGCAAAAGGAGAAGGAGACAGCAGAGGATGATATGGTTAGAGAGCATCACCGACCCAACGGACATGAATTTGAGCAAACTCTGAGAAATAGTGAAAGGCAAGGAAGCCTAGCATGCTTCATTCCATGGGATTGCAAAGAGTTGGACATTGCTGAGTGAACAACAACGTTCTCAAATACCCTTTGGAAGGAAAGGATAAAGACATTAGGCAAAATCGCCACCCCTGAGAACTACTGGCTATCAGATGGCTAAAGAATCAATGAGCAGTACCTTAATATTGGGATGATGTTTTCTGAGAATCAACTAGCAGAACAGATGAGAAAACCACTTGAGGGAAAATCATGTAGAGTGTTCTACAGTGAATTCCTTCAACTCCCGCCATGATTACTGGGGATAATCTCAGACTTCAGTTTGAGTGAGTGTCTCCCATCGACATGAAGAAACTTCTTTCCAGAGGAGGACAAAATCTCCTGAAAGGAAGAGAGAATATGCCATAAACTGACTCCAGGTTATGTATTACATACCAGGATGTGCGGGAACCATCTCAGGCCCAGCTCCCAGAGAGCCAAGCCAATCTAAAACCAAAGGACACCAATGTCAAGTATAAACACACATATACATATAGCTGTAGTTATAGATATATAGCTATATCACGCACATAAGTCTCTGGTACAGAAGCACAGAACTATAGCAAAGTCTATTGACTGAGGGAAAATTGAAAGTTACTTAACCCTTATCCATAAAAACAAAGTATGTGAATCAATAAAGCCTAAAACCAACTTGCCTCTCTTTGATTCCTATGACATATGACTTTCTCTAAAAATTCAAGTCCGAGATGCTTTTCTAATCCAGGCTACTTCAGGTTTGGAGTGGTTCTATCTTTTATGCAGTGAGAAAAAGTAACTTTCTATATTGAGTTCAGGCCACCATATGAAAGGCTCTGTTCACATGTTATCTCATTTAGCAAACTACAGCCTGCCAATTTTAGCAATCACTTGATTGCCTCACTCTGTAGAAAAAGGAAATAAAAACCTGCATTTGTTATACATACGTATTCACACACCCCCAGACGCATACACTTAATACCATAGAAAACCACATAAACACAAAAATAACAACAGGCAATTGCCCAAACATGTGTTCACACAACCCTCTCACACACTGATTCAAATATAAATACCTGATGACATTCAAAGTCATAGACTGGATTTCCCAATAAGCAGAAAATTCATGTGCCAAGATACACCAGTAAAACAGGAGTCCTCAAAAAAAAATTTTTGTAAGGAATTTGCTACTTAAAAACCATCAGAGTGAAATTAAAAGGAAAAATTAATTCTTCTTCTTTACACTTCCATTACAATTTTTCATTGTTTTTATTTACTACGTTGGGTCAGCAGAGGTCAACATATTATTAATTTTTCAAGTCTTGAAAATCTTTTTTCTTTTCTTTGTTTGGCAGTGTGCCATGTGGGATCTTATTCCCTGACTTGGGATTTAATCCATGTCTCCGCAATGATAGTACAGAGTCTTAACCAATGGACCAAGAAAGACCCTTGAAAATCTTTACTGAGCCCTGAGGCACATCCAAATATTCACATCCAAACTGTAAAACATGGATACTCAGGCCTGTTTGTATACGTACTCTTAAGCATGACTCTGGATGATGGGAAGGCTCTGTTTCAGCAGTCAGAGACCTGTTTTCCACCTTTACCTTCTACTTACTATTGATACTTTGTTCGGGTCTCAGTATTCCAATGTAAAAAAATACCCTAAATGGTGGGATTAGCATGATTTCCTACATTCGATTTAGCTTTGACTGTGTGTGAACCCCACCTCTTATCCAAGGTCACCCTCAGCTGGGGGCCACAGAGTCAGAACTGGAGGTGATTCCTCCTCCTAGTTCAAGGCCTTTTCCACAAAGTTGTCTCCCCACACAGATGCCCCCTTCCTGCTCTCTCTTCCCGCAGCTCCCCAGCTCCTCATTACTATGCATCTCTTCTCTCATCTCCTGTGCAGCCAATCCACAGTCCTCTCCCCACCTCCCACAGCTCGCGCGGCAGGTAGCACAGGAAAAGATAGCAATGGGGAAAGACAGCCAGGCACATTGAAGGGGTTACTTTGCCCGGGGACCCCTTTATCTGAAGTTGTCCTCAAAAGCGGAAATGAGTTGATTTGCATTTTCCCACTGAAGCATGCAGAGTAGCTGAGGAGTGTTTCTCGTTACCAAGTACCGTCTTCTCTGGTTTGCCCTGAGGCCTTCTCTGGGGCTGGAGCAACTCTGAAAACACCTGTATGCTGCCCATTTAAATACATGCTTCAGACAAATCTTTTTGGAGGTTTCAAAAGGGAAAGACTAATGCTTTCCCTCCCCAGCATACATTATCCTTCCTGTGAATGCTGAAGGCAGAAATTAACTCTCTCCAGACTGGTTTATTTCTAGTCTATATATCCATTCAATGCCTGCATTCCATGTTCTAGGACTGGCAGTTGACAGCTTTCTCATTCATTTGTTCATTCATTCATTCAGCAGGCAAGCACTTACTGAGCAGTGGTTCTGTGCAAAAGCCCTATGATGACAGCATGTCACCTACAGAGATAACTTTGACATGATTCTTGTTCTCAAACTGTTCCCATCTGATCTGAGATCTTACTTGGGGACCTCACTGCATCTCAGACATTGGCTTGGACAACATTATGGCTTGTTGCAACCCACACTTTGCCCCAAGACTTCTGCAAATTCCTGGCCTTCCTTCTCTTCTGTGCACCTGAGCCTGCTGCCATGACTGGGCACAAGCACCTCCTGACTTTGGTAACTTAGTGGAAGAACTGAGGGGAGTGGAAGGGAGTGTCGTCATGCACCACGCGGTCTTCTGCCACCTTGGGGGCCCTTCTGCCTCATTCTCCATGGGCTTCCAAAGTCAGGGCTCTCCAAAGGGTGACCTGTCTCACTGTGTGCATTCCTCAGTGAAGGGTGAGCTGATTCTGCTTTTCTCAGTGTGCACATCCCACAGACCAGTCTTCCCTCCTTGATATTCTCAAAATGTACAGAATAAAGTTTTCCCTCTCCTTTTATTCAAATATTTAAAGTATTAATCTTTGGCTAGCAAAGAGATCAAACCAGTCAATCCTAAAGGAAATCAACCCTGAATACTCATTGGAAGGACTGATGCTGAAGCTGAAGCTCCAAACTTTGGCCACTTGATGCAAAGAGTCGACTCATTGGAAAAAGACCCTGGGAAAGGTTGAGGGCAGGAGGAGAAGGGGACGAAAGAGGATGAGATGGTTGGATGGCATCACCAACTCAATGGACATGCATTTGAGCAAACTCCAGGAGATAGTGAAGGACAGGGAAGCCTGGTGTGCTGCAGTCCATGGGGGTGCAAAGAATCGGACACAACTTAGTGGCTGAACAACAAAGTAGGAAAGTGAGGGAAGTTGAAACAGTATGCCTGGCCCCAGGCAGGCAATTAATAAATATAATGGGTGGACATATTTGAAGGAGAGGGTTGGAAAAGGTCTGTGGGTGTTCAGAGCAGGAAAAGATGGCTCTTATAAAGAATTCAAAGAAAAAAGGCTTTTCTGCCTAAGCATGTGTTGGCATATGAGCTGCCCATCTCTCCTGTTACCTAGTCATTTCTGAACCCCGTGTATATATATGCTTATTCTCTTCTCTTGTTTTGGGACAACTCTTCATGAAAAACAAGGAGATGAAGGGGATTTTGAAGGGCTGAACATAGGACTCATGAATCATACCTTCCTAAAAGGTCCAAGCAAAAAGAAGTTTTAGAGCTCATCTACCCAGTTCCTCTGGTTCATAAAGGAGTAAACAGACCTATCCAAGGTTGTGCACCATGTTAGTGGACCATAATGCACTCAACACTCTTCTTTCTGTGGCAGAGAAAGCCAGACCCCTGATATACTTTATCTCATCTGTGCAGAGGTTGTTGTTTTTTTTTTTTTTTTTTTCACCTCTTAAGTTGAATGAATGATGAACATTTTAAAATCATGAAATTTCACATAATCATCCAGAAAAAAAAGTCAATGGTCTGCCAACTCTGGGCTCACATTCCTGACCAGCAGCAGCAGCTGGAGCTGGGTGGCTACGGTTCCCTGTTTACACAGTCCCCTTCACTCCCAGTTGTCTCACACTCAGCTGGGTCCCTGCATCACCATCATGGTCGTGGCCGCTATAGGCTTTTAAACTGGTAAGCCCTGCTCTAAGGCAAGCTTCCTGCTCTGACCAAGACAAAAATTTTAGCATAACTAGAGAAGTTCTATATGTGATGTGATTCTAGAAGAACCAAGAAATTCAGTAATTCCTCTCCTCACCAAAAACTAATAAACTGTAGGCAAACAGACCTTTCCCTTTGTCTGGTACTGCCAGGAATTCCACTGTAGACTAGATTAAGTATTGTGATCCTCTACATTTTGGATCTGAAAGGGAAATGATGAAGAAAGAAGTGGCCCCTAGCACACATCTCATCTATTTTAATATTTTGGTTGAGGGCCATTCTCAACTATAAGAACTCTCAGTCCCATTGTATTGTGTGCACACACACATGCAAGCACACAAACACACACCACATACACACACCCACACAATACACAGCATAACATAGTGTCCTTGCTAGCTCTCTCTCTCTCTCACTCTCGAAATCAGTCACATATCCAACCTTGTTGAAATCTGATTCAATCAAAAACACAAAAATTTCCCTTTAAAAAAGAAAACAATTTTCATAAAATAAAAATGGAGCAAATAGACCTCTTCGAAGATGCAAACGTGACGGTTTCCTCTAGAGAATCAGGGAGAGCATGAACCAAAGGAACAGACTCTGGAAGTAGAGGATACTGCCTTGTGTTTATGTGAGGGTGACGACTTTGAGAGGCAGAAGGTATATGAACACATACACTTTCTGTATATGGACAGAAAGAAAGGGAGAAAAGCTGTCATTTTAGCAAGAGTTATTTTATTGTGATACTGTGCTAACAGTTGGATAAATAACAAAATACTAAGCCAGATTTTAACAGGTCTTCTTCCTTTCTCTTGTTTCCATTGTGAGCTCTGCGAAATGGAGAGAAAATGTAATGAAGCATATTTCTTTCTAAGTGGCACGTAGCTGGCCTCTATGTGGATACTGTTTTCTGGCATCATTTTAATTAGGAAAGGTACAAATATTATCAATGCTTCCCCACTGCCCTTCCCGGTGTCTAAGTGAGGGTTTCACAAAGAACTGGCAACCAACACAATTTTGACAAAGTGAACTCCTTTCTCTTAGAAGCATTTCTCCAATCCCCAGATAATACCCCTCATTCCTCCCACATTAACTAACACACACAGCTTTCTTTCTCCTACCCTCCTCCAGCCCACACTTCTTCTCTCTGAAACATATAACATAATTGTGAAGGCTAATTATCAAATAATGCTTAAGCCTTTGGGAGCAAGATAGGGGGTTCTAGAAATGTTTTTGAAAGTCCCCAGACTGCAATAGAAACGTGATTAACTGAAACAAAAATGCCTGGCGAAAAGTTTCAAACTAAAGTCAGTTTAAAAAAAATATTTTAGTACATATATGTATGTATTACACATATGTATAAGTAATGTTATAATATATAATATATATTGTAGCATATATATAATGTGCATATATATGTGTATGTATATATATGATATATTAGTTTTTAAATTCTAACTAAATTCTCTAACATTCTAGCACAGGTCCCTTAAAGAGAGAATAGAAACTGATCCATTCTTTTCCTAATACTGGGCTATCCACCATGTGTTTGTGTCTACTTGCTACCTCCCCTGAGAGAAGACCCTCAGCTGGCTCTGGCAGGAAGTAGGAGCTGCCTTTAGTCAAATGGGAGGGGAGAGAAATTCTGGACAATATAATGCTCATGTTGGCTCAAACTTGAGCAGATAGGACCTAACATAGTCTTTATCGTGCGGCACCCATGAACACCACGTTTTACGAAGTACTGTACTGCATGCTATTGCAATGAGCAGAGCTGGGTGGTCCAGGAAGTTGGGAGAAGACAACTGGACCTCCTGCCTCTCTTGTCTCCTCTACTCCAAGCATGGGCATGGGTTTTATATCGGCATCCTCAGACAAAAAGAAACACTGGGTGTGGATACATGTGTATGGGGGCCAAGGCCTCAGCTGTGATGTGTGGAGAAGTTAAAAATAGCACCCAGCTGGACAGATTTCAACTGTCCTGGGGCCCTGAGCAGTTACAGAGCCAAAGGCGCAGGAGGTGGAGGAGGAGGAAAGAAAGTCTGAATAATAACTATGCATGGTCTATCATGCACAGAGCTGTCAAAAGAAGGTGCCTCACTCTTTCTTCAGTAGAAACCATGACCAGGATGCTGCTTCTGTGCACAACAAGCTCTCCAGTGGGAAAGAGAGCCCATGCATGAACCCTGGATCAGAAAAGCAAGAAAAATTCATTCTGAGAATCAGCTTGCAAATGAGCATTCCATGAGGATCAGCTCTTGATTCAAACTGGAGGAGGGGATATCCATGAGGTCCAGGGATTCCCTTTCTAATTGAAGAGCAAGTCCTATTGGTTATCTTTACCTCATGCCCAATGGAGACTTCCTGCCTTATTCAAAGGACTCAGGCATGAATGGCAATTCTGGGTAAGAGACAGTCAGAATGTATGAGCGATAGTTTCCCCCTAGATTACTGGACTGAAGCCTGGCTTGGAGAATTTTGAGCATTACTTCACTAGCGTGTGAGATGAGTGCAATTGTGCGGTAGTTTGAGCATTCTTTGGCATTGCCTTTCTTTGGGATTGGAATGAAAACTGACCTTTTCCAGTCCTGTGGCCACTGCTGAGTTTTCCAAATTTGCTGGCATATTGAGTACAGCACTTTCACAACATCATCTTTCAGGATATGAAATAGCTCAACTGGAGTTCCATCACCTCCACTAGCTTTGTTCATAGTGATGCTTCTAAGGCCCACTTGACTTCACATTCCAGGATGTCTGGCTCTAGGTGAGTGACCACACCATCGCGATTATCTTGGTCGTGAAGATCTTTTTTGTACAGTTCTTCTGTGTATCCTTGCTGCCTCTTCTTAATATCTTCTGCTTCTGTTAGGTCCACACCATTTCTGTCCTTTTTCGAGCCCATCTTTGCATGAATTGTTCCCTTGGTATCTCTAATTTTCCTGAAGAGATCTCTAGTCTTTCCCATTCTGTTGTTTGCCTCTATTTCTTTGCATTGATGGCTGAGGAAGCTTTTCTTATCTCTTCTTGCTATTCTTTGGAACTCTGCATTCAGATGCTTATATCTTTCCTTTTCTCCTTTGCTTTTCGCTTCTCTTCTTTTCACAGCTACTTGTAAGGCCTCCCCAGAAAGTGAAGAGGAACTAAAAAGCCTCTTGATGAAAGTGAAAGAAGAGAGTGAAAAATTTGGCTTAAAGCTCAACATTCAGAAAACTGATATCATGGCATCTGGTCCCCTCACTTCATGGGAACTAGATGGGGAAACTGTGAAAACAGTGTCAGGCTTTATTTTTCTGGGCTCCAAAATCACTGCAGATGGTGACTGCAGCCATGAAATTAAAAGATGCTTACTCCTTGGAAGGAGAGCTATGACCAACCTAGATAGCGTATTGAAAAGCAGAGACATTACTTTGCCAACAAAGGTCCATCTAGTCAAGGCATTGGTTTTTCCAGTGGTCATGTATGGATGTGAGAGTTGGACTGTGAAGAAAGCTGAAAGCTGAAGAATTGATTCTTTCAACTGTGGTGTTGGAGAAGACTCTTGAGAGTCCCTTGGACTGCAAGGAGATCCAACCAGTCCATTCTAAAGGAAATCAGTCCTGGGTGTTCTTTGGAAGGAATGATGCTAAAGCTGAAACTCCAGTACTTTGGCCACCTCATGCGAAGAGCTGACTCATTGGAAAAGACTCTGACGCTGGGAGGGAGTGGGAGCAGGAGGAGAAGGGGACGACAGAGGATGAGATGGCTGGATGGCATCACGGACTTGATGGACGTGAGTCTGAGTGAACTCTGGGAGATGGTGATGAAGAGGGAGGCCTGGCGTGCTGCGATTCATGGGGTCGCAAAGAGTCGGACATGACTGAGTGACTGAACTGAACTGAGATTACTGGGCAAGGCCTGACTCAGCTATAATTGGGACTAATGACACCTCAATGTGCACACTTTTTTATGATGTGATGTCATGCCATCCAAATTAGACACTTACTACTAGGGTGTATGCAGTATTCCATATTCCTTACAGCCATGGAAGAATCAGGACGTATCTTCTCAGGTCAGTTTTCCTTTTGGTACAGGAAAGTAGGCTAGGGAGATTCTTCTTATTATTAGTTAGTAAGAAGAATTGATGCTTTTGAACTGTGGTGTTGGAGAAGACTCTTGAGAGTCCCTTGGACTGCAAGGAGATCCAACCAGTCCATTCTAAAGGAAATCAGTCCTGGGTGTTCTTTGGAAGGAATGATGCTAAAGCTGAAACTCCAGTACTTTGGCCACCTCATGCGAAGAGCTGACTCATTGGAAAAGACTCTGACGCTGGGAGGGAGTGGGAGCAGGAGGAGAAGGGGACGACAGAGGATGAGATGGCTGGATGGCATCACGGACTTGATGGACGTGAGTCTGAGTGAACTCTGGGAGATGGTGATGAAGAGGGAGGCCTGGCGTGCTGCGATTCATGGGGTCGCAAAGAGTCGGACATGACTGAGTGACTGAACTGAACTGAGATTACTGGGCAAGGCCTGACTCAGCTATAATTGGGACTAATGACACCTCAATGTGCACACTTTTTTATGATGTGATGTCATGCCATCCAAATTAGACACTTACTACTAGGGTGTATGCAGTATTCCATATTCCTTACAGCCATGGAAGAATCAGGACGTATCTTCTCAGGTCAGTTTTCCTTTTGGTACAGGAAAGTAGGCTAGGGAGATTCTTCTTATTATTAGTTAGTAAGAAGAATTGATGCTTTTGAACTGTGGTGTTGGAGAAGACTCTTGAGAGTCCCTTGCACTGCAAGGAGATCTAACCAGTCCATTCTGAAGGAGATCAGCCCTGGGATTTCTTTGGAAGGAATGATGCTAAAGCTGAAACTCCAGTACTTTGGCCACTTCATGTGAAGGGTTGACTCATTGGAAAAGACTCTGATGCTGGGAGGAATTGGGGGCAGGAGGAAAAGGGGACGACAGAGGATGAGATGGCTGGATGGCATCACTGACTCTATGGACCTGAGTCTGAGTGAACTCCGGGAGTTGGTGATGGACAGGGAGGCCTGGCGTGCTGCGATTCATGGGGTCGCAAAGAGTTGGACATGACTGAGCGACTGAACTGAACTGAAGCATAAATGTAAACTAGAAAATTCAAACATTGATGCTGAAGCTCCTATACTTTGGCCACCTGCTGCAAAGAGCTGACTCACTGGAAAAGACCCTGATGCTGAGAAAGATTGAGTGCAGGAGGAGAAGGAGATGATAGAGAATAAGATGGTTGGGTCACATCACCGAGTCAATGGACATCAGTGTGAACAAACTCTGGGAGATAGTGAAGGACAGGGAATCATGGCATGTTGCAGTCTGTGGGGTTGCAAAGAGTTGGACTTGACTTAGCAACTGAACAGCAACAAAACATTAGTCCTCAAAGAAATTGAAGGCTTCTAGGAAACTATTCTGAGCTACAGTCTCATCACCAACCTGTAAATGAGTTTACTTTTCTCTATTATTAAGAATTCTTTTGTGAAAAAACCTTACCGATATGGTATGTTAGATTGTGGCTCCCTCCAAGATATCCATGTTTTAATCCCCAGGTCCTTCTTATGAATCTTACCTTAATGGCAAAAGGGATTTTGCCAGTGTGATTAGTGAAGGATTTTGAGATGGAGATTATCCTGTGTTATCTAGGTGGGCCTTCCTGTAATCAAATGTGTACTTATAAGAGGAATGCAGAGAGAGACTTGGCTACATAAAAATGGAGGTAGAGACTGGAGTGATAGGAGTTGAAGATGGAAGAAAGGGCCATAAGCAAAGAAATACTGATGGCTAGATGCTAAAACGGAGAAGGCAATGGCACCCCACTCCTGTACTCTTGCCTGGAAAATCCCATGGATGGAGGAACCTAGTAGGTTGCAGTTCATGCGGTCACTGAGAGTTAGACACGACTCAGTGACTTCACTTTCACTTTTCACTTTCATGCATTGGAGAAGGAAATGGCAACCCACTCCAGTGTTCTTGCTTGGAGAATCCCAGGGACGGTGGAGCCTAGTGGGCTGCTGTCTATGGGGTCGCACAGAGTTGGACATGACTGAAGCAACTTAGCAGATGCTAAAAAGGGCAAGGAAACAAGTTATCTGCCCCCAGAGTTTCAGAAGAAATCCTGCCAACATGTGATTTTAACCCATTTTGGACTTCAGATCTCTAGAACTGTAAGATAACAAATTTGTATTGTTTCAAGACTGAACTGAACTGAACTGAAGCCACTATATTTGTAATTAGTTCATTCCAGCAACAGCAGGAAACTATTATAAAAGTCCAAGTTGGATGGATCAGCAACTTCACACTATTATAGTGAATGATGTTACTTCAAACCAGAGAACATAGGATGTTGAGGGATATTTATTGTATCCCTTCTCCATTAGAAGCTATTATATTAAGCCACAAAACATGTTCAGTTCAGACTGGCTTCCATGCATTTTTTCCTGCCTTGAGAGCTACCTTCATCTAGCCTACTTTAGATTCTATTGTGAAACAATTAAATGAAATCTCCTTAAACTTATGTTTTTGATGGAAGTGAGGTTTTTGGTTCCAAATTGTTATTTAGTCACTAAGTCATGTCTTGACTCTTTTGCGACCCCATGGACTACAGCCCACCAGGCTCCTCTGTCCATGGGATTTCCCAGGCAAGAATACTGGAGTGGGTTGTCATTTCCTTCTCAAAGGGATCTTCCCCGTTCCCGACCCAGAGATTGAACCCATATCTCTCGCATTGGCAGGCAGGTTCTTTACCACTCAGCCACCAGGGATTCTACCTTTGGTTCNCCCACCAGGCTCCTCTGTCCATGGGATTTCCCAGGCAAGAATACTGGAGTGGGTTGTCATTTCCTTCTCAAAGGGATCTTCCCCGTTCCCGACCCAGGGATTGAACCCATATCTCTCGCATTGGCAGGCAGGTTCTTTACCACTCAGCCACCAGGGATTCTACCTTTGGTTCCAGATTAGTTCAGTTCAGTTACTCAGTCATGTCCGACTCTGAGACCCCATGGACTGCAACACACAAGGCTTCCAAATAGGCTTTAATAATCAGAAAAGGCAAAGAAAGATTTATAATCCTACAAAGGTAGTAAGGTCTTAGCTCCAGTGCCAGGCTCAGATTTTTAGACTGTATAATACAAGAAGTCTCAGGGTACCAAACTCTCATTTCTACCAGCCTGCAGTTGTACTATAAATGTATACAGTTCATTGGAGACTATGATTCAATTTCTCCAATTCCTGCAATAAAATGAAAACAAAAAATTTAAATAGTCAGTCATTACCCCAAATCATAAATCAGCTTTTAAATAGACACATATTTGCCCAGACATCTAA
Organism: Oreotragus oreotragus; assembly: GCA_006410675.1. Lineage (NCBI taxonomy): Eukaryota > Metazoa > Chordata > Mammalia > Artiodactyla > Bovidae > Oreotragus > Oreotragus oreotragus. The sequence goes on from SJYX01015631.1 coordinate 542,785, forward strand.
TGAATTATCACACAAACCAAACAATTGAAACTTACATTTAAAAGATTTAACTGGAAGATAGGCAAAGAGGATCCAATGCTCAACTAATAGGAGACTTCAAAGAAGAAAGCAAATAAAAATAGGAATCACAAGAGAACAATAACCAAAAAAACCCAAGAACTATAATTCAGCAAAGTTTTCCCAATATAAAAAATTATTTGAACTATATATTGAAAGAACATAGCCTATATTTGAGAACACCGACCCAGAATGACCAAAATCAAGACACAGTCTAGAAAAATTATCGCATTTAAAAGAAAAAAAAAATCTAGGTATCTAGGCAAAAAGAACATATAAGAGAAATCAAATTAAATTATCTTCTGATTTTTTTTTGACAGCAAAGCTTTTTGCCAGAAGAAATTACAGTAAGATATTTAAGATATTCAAGGAGAGAAAATGTGAACTAAGGATATTTTATCCAGGAAATCACAAACTGCTAATGACATGCAAAGATTCAGAGAATATTATTCCCATGAGCCCTTCCTAAGGAGTCTACTAAAGAACAAGTTTCAGACAGGTATTGCTGGTGAATATTAGATATATAATTTCTTGTAGCTAAAAGACTAAATGAGGGTTAAAAGGTAGAGTTTCCAGTATGTAATGGCTATATGATTTAAAATGCAAATATATGACTATAAAAAATAGGGAAATGATTAGCATATGCAAAGAAATGTTTTATCTGCTTTCAGTAATAATAATGTCAGTGATAGTACAGTGATTATTATTCTGAGAATGTTGTGTATGTGAAGTAGAAAAAAGAAAATCCTAATAATGGAATATTTCTAATTCTACTATCCCTTGAACATTCAAGAATTTTCTGGTAAAAGAAAGGAGTTACTAAAGCAATGTTAAGTAAACATCCTATAGATTTAAATCTGAATTAGAAATATCAGTATGAACTCAAGGTATTTGTTTATTCCAATTTTTTCCATTAAAAGGATTTAGAAACAAAAATTAACCTGATAGCTGTAAGCATCTCCAGCACTCAGATTTGACTTTCAAGTGACATATCCCATTGAGCAAAAACAGGGTTTCTTGGACAAATGGCTAACTTCAGGTCTGCAGCAGGAAATATCCATGAGTTTAGAACATCTTAACATGAAGTTAGAAGGAAGTTGTAAAAAACCTCTAAGATCATGTCAAAAGAATTCAGGAAGCACCTTGAAGAGATTTTTCCACTGCCAAAGATCTGAGCTATGTAGAAGATTGAAGCTCATCAAATACATATAAACCCATGAATGAATTAATGACATGCATTTAAAAAATAATAATTGGTTAACTTCAGACAAAACAGTGATCCAGTTGTGATCTTGAAAACTAGGCAAATAAAAGGGTAATCAAACCTTGTCCTACCTATCCTGTATGAATGGTAGCATGGTGTGACAAAGCAGCAGAAGAGAGATATTATCCCTTTATATTTTTAAAATGTACCCCAAGTAACAAATAAAAATATACTATAGAATTAAATTATCACTATTTTTCAATTCCCAATGAATTAATGAATGTCAACATTGAGCATCTGCTTTAATATCAAAAAACAGCATAAACCAGACACAAGACATAACATCATCCATAACTTTATTAAAGAGATCAAATCTGTGTCAGATCAAGCCTCTCGATTTAGCTTCCAATCTGCAGGAAATACAAAAGATAGAAGAAACACTGAAATGCATCATGAGTGAAAGTGAAGTCGTGTCGACTCTTTGCAACCCAATGGACGGTAGCCTACCTGGCTCCTCCAACCATGGGATTTTCTAGGCAAGAGTACTGGAGTGGGTTGCCATTTCCTTTTCCAGGGGATCTTCCTGACCCAGGGATGCAACCTGGGTCTCCCAGATTGCAGGCAAACGCTTTACTGTCTGAGCCACCAGGGAAGAATCATGAGTGAGTAGTCAGCAAATCTGACTGTAGGAAACTTAACAAGCCAAATGGCCCAGACTTGTCTACAAATAAATTGTAAGAAAGGGAAAGAGATAGAGGGGAAAATCATACATTAAAAAGACCTAAAAGGTATATCAAGTTTAAAAACATAAGGGCAAGAATAAATTACAGTTCAGGGATGCACACTTGAATGATAAAACCACAAATAAATGCAAGGACATGATTACTATAAAAATTAGGATAGTGGTTACTTCTGGAGGTAAGGAGAAATTGTGTTAAGATGAGGTACATGAAGAAGTTACAGGGGTGGCTGGTGATTCTATTTCTTGATTTGAGTGATAGTTATAAGGGTACTCACTGTATAATAATTCACTAAGTCTTATATATATATATATATATAT